>JAOEGS010020564.1:33804-44822 GCA_025447755.1 Corythornis vintsioides
CTTCTTCTTCTTCTTCTTCTTCTTCTTCTTCTTCTTCTTCTTCTTCTTCTTCTTCTTCTTCTTCTTCTTCTTCTTTTCTTCTTCTTCTTTCTTTTCTTCATCTTCTTCTTATCACCCTTTGATGCTTCAGGAATTAAATTAGAACATAATCATATTTTTCCTTCCTTGTCTATCCAGAATCCAAATTCATCTGCCTGGGCTGGGTAAAAGGGTGGATGTTGCTGTTAGGGGTGAACTGGGTGCCAGGCACTGAGACCAATCCACCCATGTAGAAGGAAGGGGTGGTCTGAATTGCTTTTATCACCCTAGGTAAACTGAGATGCTGTAATGCTCCCAGGTCTGACTCAGCTGTTGCAAGCACAAATAACTTCTAGAACTACTTTTTTTTTTTTTTTTTTAATTATTAAACAGTCATCAACTTAACAACTGTAGAAATGGGTGTGAATTCAGTTAAAAGCTTCCTTTCCTGCACACTGAATTTTGAGCTATTTCATTATCAGGTATAAGATAGGAATTAGTAAAATCTCCCTGGTGGAAAACAATCTTGTAAGAAAGATAAAACATTTTTGTGCTGGGGAATGGGTTTGCAGGTCTGCTGTAGGAGAAACTGGTGCCTATCTTATCTCTGCATCCCTGGGAAATGCTGTGCCAGGACAACGTCCAGGTATTGCAAGGAGCAAATGTTTTGCAAAGGGGGCTGTAGAAAAACACTGCTGTGGCTGTGACAGCACAAGGTCTGGCCTCATGACGTGGGTGGCTCTGCAAGGGATGTCCTTATTTGTGTCTCTAGCTCCATTTGGCAGCTGGAGGAGCAAAGGGGCAAAAAAAAAATTGTCCTATATGGTGCCTTTTTGGTTGCAGCCCATAAAGCAGGAATCCTGTCTTCTGGTGCCTTCTGAACGATGCATTTAGACTTCTGTGCTGAGATTTCTTGTTAAAGCCAAGAACATTTTGGCCAGGTCAGTGCTCCTGTTGCTGATGACAGATGTAGGGGTCATGGAGGTGGTCTTGCAACGAGCAATTCAGCCATAGTGGTGCCTTATTAATTGCCACTGCTAAATAGGATGGGGAGCCTGGGGGTCAGCAGGCTTGGCTCTTCCCTTCTTGGCACCACATGGGTCAGGAGTCATTGCACAGCAGTTGTTGGTGACACTGACATAACAGTTGCCCTGAGGGAAAATTGGGTCTTGAGTTTATTTTTCTTTAATGAATTTTTATTGCTGGATCCAGGGATATTTTCTGCACCCAGCACCAGTATGGTTCCCTTCTGCATGTCCACGGGAGTGAAGACACCAGTTTAATTCTGCCCACCTGGAAGAGAAGCTCACTACCAATGAGATTAAAATATCACTGGCACTAGACTTCAGTCCCAAGCATATTTCATTTCTGTCAACCAAATATTCCCCTCTTCTCCTTCTCTCTTATATCCCATCTTGTCCTTGTTCCAATCCCAACACCTTATTACCAGATGAGCCACCTCCACATCTCCCCATCCCATCTCTTCTTGCTGTAAGGTCTCAGCACCAATTGGGAGGGGTGTCACTTTGTGGAAGAGCAACATGAAAGCCTCTGGCACACCACAGGGTGAAGCTGCCAGGGCTGCAAGGCCATGTGCAAACCATGTGAAAATCAAAAGAAATCCTTTTAATCCCTTTGTGAGCTAGAGGCAGAAGAGTGAGAGCACCTCTTGCCTGGCACTGCATGAACACAATGTAAACACACTCTGGGGACAAACTCCTCACATCAGCAGGACAAAATTGTTGCAGTAGCTTGTAGGAAGATGAGCTTGGCTGGGAGGTGTTTGATTTGTGCTGGCAAGAAGTGGAAGATATCAGCACTTCCATTAAACAGAAGAGACAGCACAGCTTGAAAACTCAGGCCTTGGACTCCAGAGATAGTTTGAACTGGGATTGAAACTTCTGAAACCCTTTTTTCCTCTTTCAGCTGTTTGTTCCCTTATTAACGTGTTGACTCCAAAACACTGGCAGTACTCAAAAGGGCTGTCAGAGAAACTCTGAGGCACAGGGCTCTCTATTATTTCAAATTTATGCCTCAGAGCAGCAAAGCCTTTGAAGCATCACGTAGAGGTTGCTCTGCTGGGAGGCTCTCTGGTGGAAGGCAGGAAAGAGGATGGCTCACGTAGATACTGAGAGGGGCTAATGCAAGGTTGCAGTTGGCAGAGTTTCCACAGTAAAAGAAAACTGCCCACTTGATGCATTCCCACCACAGCTCCACAGGCTCCGAGATTCACAGAGGTTGTGTATTGTTGTGTGCTAACAGCATTACCCCAAGGGGAGTGATAAAAATATATGCAAGTAACTGGAGATGACTCTTGTCATCATCAGGAGTTGAGGGTAAAACGTTTTAACCTGCAAGTGTAAGTTTGCAGCCCTGGTAAAGCAGTGCCAGGATCATGTTCTGGTGTGCTCCCTGCAGTTGTGGAGGGGTCAAACATTCAGAGTGAGATTCAAAGATGAAGATACAGCGACCACAGGCATCAGCTTAAGCCCCCCCATGGAGCTTCCTCATGTTATCTCCCCTGAATGCTAACCTCAGACACCACATATTTGCCTTTCCCATGGTATCTAGAGAAGTAGCCTATGAAGTGAGGGATGAGCTTGCCCTGTCCTGGAGCTGAATATCATGGGCTACTTCCCAGTGAAGCTTCAACACTGTCCTTGCCTGCACCACCCTCACCACTCTGCCCACCCAAAAAGAGTAGCCTGGGCTTCTTTGCAAGAACCTCTTCCTTCCGAGAGGGTTGGAAAAGTTTTGCAGCTCAGTTTAACTGAGGCTTTGCTATCAACTGGCAGAACTTGCAGCCTTTTCCTGCCTGGCCACTGCAGACAGGGAATTGCTGATAGCCAGTCTGGAATCTGTCTCTTGCTCTGACTCTGCTCCGTAGCTCCCTTGTCTGGTGCTCTGGGAGATTTATACATTTTAAAAGAGTGGGAGGGGGAAAGGAAAAAAGTCTGGGCTAGCCTCAGAATCCTGTGGGACTGTGAGAGGAAGCAAACTGGAACCCATTTTCCTATTTCTTTCTTGACCTTATCCGAGAACAGCCAGCCTGTAAGTGGCAACTGTGGAAAATGTGCTCTGGCCACTTGGTGTGAAAGATAGGCAAGACTCCTAAAAAATCTTCTCCACAGCTTATCACCTTTCTGCTGGCTCCACAGCAAACCAGTGCCCTGGTGCAGAAGGAAACTGGCTGTCTGTAAGGCTGGACAGGGCCTCATCAACAACTGATAAGCTCCTCTGTGAACATTCAGGCTCTTCAGGGTTTACTGTCCTTTCAAATACCACAGAAGCTCTGACTGGGCAGATGCAAACACTTGCAGTCAGTATTTAATGCCATGCATCTGATTCTCCCTTGCACTTACAGGGATGCTGCTCCTCTTTCTCATGGGTGTAAATGCAGTAGGGCTGTGTAGTGTGTTTTATAGAGGCACTTATAGATCATTCTCCTTCTAGTGCCCTGGTCCTACTATAAAACTGCAAAAATTCATGTTGCCACTAAAACAGAAGCAGGAAGAGAACTGGGGAAGTGCACATTGTGGGAAATAAAACAATATTCTAAATCAAATTGAAGCTTGGAAAGTGGTTCAGAAGGTTTGGTTTATTTTAAACTAGGCCAGGGAAGGTGTGATAAGTTATTGCCTAGGGTTTTTTTTTTTCTCTAAAAGCAGAAAAGCAGCCTTAGGAAGATGAGAGCTGAAATCATCATACATGAAATCACTTGGAGGAGAGCTGAAAGCATCATACATGCACAGAACCACCAATCCCACAGAGATCTGCAGCAGATTGGAGCATGGTGATGGGGGTTGAATAGTTTTGGGGGGAGTCTGCTGAATGCACTTGGATTGAATGCTTTAACATATTGTATTTTACCATATATTGAATGTTTTCACATAGTTAGCACATAATTGAGTTAATCTCACCAAAGAGCCTCAGGGTTTCTCTCTGCCATTTGGCTAGGGAATTCTTTAGCTCAGTGTCAGTTATAAATCTGAAGAGCTAACAATTACACCAATTCTGTTCAATAAACAAGTAAACAAAGCCCCAGTAAAAGCTGTACATTCCCCATAGGGCATTTTCAACATTAGATGGAAATTGCAACCACAGAGCATCAGGCCTCCAAAGTGTTATGCATTTAGAGGCAGAAAATGCTGACTGGGATAACCAGGTGCATGACTTTGTGCCAAAACATGAGCATCTCTATGCTTTGGAGACTGTGAGTTACTGTGAATCCTGCAGATCCTACGTGTGATTAGTTGTTAATTAACAGAACAAAACAAAACAAAAAGAATCAATAAAAGGGAAAAGGGAAGACAGGATCGTTGTGTGAGCTGGAAACACTACTGGGCAAAGTTTAATCTCAAAACCAACAGCACTTTTATGCCCCAAGAATAACAGTGAAGGCAAAGGACAGAGAATTGCTGGTATTGCAATGCCAGCAGTTTCTGTATGGCTCAGGTAAGTAATGTGTGTGTCAAACCTTTTCTGGTTTGAGGTTTTTGCTTTAAGAACGCCAGCAAAAGAGTTTCAAATATAAATGGTAATGTATATATCTGTCAGGAGGTGTAGTGGAGGAGCTGGAGGAAACACAATGTGATCTCTGCATCCGGAGCTGTGCCTTAATACAGCAATTAGGGCACTTCAAGGTGTTTTTGCAAAGCTCTTTTTACTGTCCCTCAGAAACCCTTGCTCTTAGGAAGATGGTGAAACTTTAGTAGAAATTCTTTATGATCCCAGTGAAACAGAAGCTAACTCAGGACTGTGTATGTATGTATTTAAATGGAATGCAGCCATAAGAAATCATGGGGCTGAAGAAGGAACTGGAAACTTAAACTGAATGGACAGGTATTTCTGCATCTTGTACAAAATGTATTTATCTCACAAATTAGGGTGGTCACTTGTAAGAGGTCATCTTTTTTAGACTTTTAGAAACAATCTGGCTGTTTGGGCTGTATAAAGAAGCAGATTAACAGCTATAGCTGTGTGGGCATGTTGGCTTTTTAATATGTGACAAAAAAAATCAACAAAACCAACAAAAATTAAACCAAAAAAGCCAAACAAAAAAAAAAAATAAAAACACAGACATACAAAACCCCACAGAAACAAACAAACAAAAGCCCCAAACCAAAGTGAAAAACCACCAAAAACCTAGCTCAAGATCTCTGTAACTCTCAGGGTGTACAGGAGCTTATCACATTGATGTAAGAGAATGTCACACTGGACATCTTTATTCTATAGGGATTATTGCAGATTTAATTCAGAATAAGGCTGGGCATCCAGGCATTCCTTCAGATAACAAAATTAGTCATACAGGGATATCTCAGAGATGGTCAAAACATAAATTGAATGAGGATAGAACAAGGAATCACTTTTAATCCCACGTTCAATAATCACCATACATACATTTTCTAGCTGCCAAAGGATCTAAAGTTGGCCTTTATCTCCTCTATTTCAACAGAGCATTTGTTTTCCTTGCTCACCACAAAAATCACCTAAGAGCATCTGTTACCTCCATGGTGGTGGGAGTTTGGGTTCAGCCCCTTCACCATTATGCTCATTAGGTTGGAGCCATGCCACAAACATCTGGGAAAACACTGGGAGAAAGACCCAGCCTGTGCTCCAGGGCTGTAAAGCCAGCTTGCTGCTGGAGTACTCAGGAACCCAAAGTCTTAGTGGATACCCTAAGAATGTGTGGTGCCTCCATCCCCTTGGGACTGGGGATAAGCTCTGGTGCCAAACTTCCCATGCTGTCAGCCCCTCCTTGCAGGGGAGCTCCTCACCCTGAACATACACACCATACACTCCACGTGGGCCAGGCAATGCAGCCAAAGTGGTTTGGATCCTGACTGGCATGGTTGTATATTCCTCCCTCTAGGACTTGCTGTGCTAATTAAGGTCACATCCAATTCTCCAGCAATCTTTAATGCTGGTTGAATTATCTGGGGCTGTTTTCAGGTCATCTTTCCCTGGTTTGCCCTATCTTGAAAAGCTCGAGCTTTGCATCTCTTCTCATTTTTCTCTTGTGCATCCCCTACCTGGCCCCAACTCGTATTTCTGTGGTCTACTTTATGGATGTAAAACAACAACGTAGGGAAAGCGATCTGGGCTGCCAGGTAGCTTTGAGGTTACTTGTTAATGCACCAATTTAGAGCTGTATGTCTTGTAGATGTAGGGGACAGTGTCACCATTCAGTACAAACAAACATACCCAACTCATTCTGGAGTCAGCCCCATCAAATCAATCCTTGTTATGCTCTTGCCTGCCCTCATGGCAGCAAAATAAAAAGAAAACACATTTAAAAATCAGATTAAGCCAAAGAACCTGATAATCCAAGTTGCAGCTTGCCAAGCAGGGCCCTGACAGATTTTTAGGGGCAGCAAATTTTAAAGGCCAAAGGCTTTGCCTGAGAATGTTTAGCTAAAGACAAACAGACACGTTTGGTCCTGCTGTTGGGAGGAGAAGTGTGCCTCCAGTGACCCTCTGCCACCGCCAGAGCACTGCTCTTGAAGGAGGGACAGGAGAAGTTCAGCATTGCACATTCCCCTCTCCCTTTCATTTTTCCCCCAGTTGGCCACCAGCACGTGGGGAAGCTCTGAATTTGTCCTCTGGCTGCTTCACTACTGCAGTTCCAACATTTATGTTATGAAGGTTGAAGTTGTATAGAACATTGTCCTGCTTCCTTAAGGAGGTTAATCAGTGTGTCTGCTGCTTTTGAAGAAGACAAGACCATCTGTTAAATCTGCAGGATGGCTTTTTGGCTAGGGAGAGATCTTGGTCACTGCAGACACCTGATTGTTTGCTGTGGTATCCTGCCTGGTGTCAGCAGTGACCTGCTGGGGATCTGGGGAGAAAAGCCCTGCTGAAGCCAAGCTGGTCTGTCCACACAGAAATCCTTTAAATTAAAGCTTTATCCAGAGTCTACTGGTTTTAATCACACACCCATCAGTCAAGTTAAAAAGTCAAGAGCTTTGATTGTTGGGTATATTCTGTTGTCATTGTTCTGGGAGTGTGTTTACATGGGGGCACATTTGAGGGTTGTTGGTTCTTTCTGATTTATTTCTTCAGATGAAATGTGCAGCCTTTGAAAGAACAAGACAAGGTTTTGGGGGGCATTTGGAAAAGCCAGGTGAGGCTCAGCTTGCTGCCTCTTAGACCCTTTCCCACCTCTGTGACAGGGTGATGCTTTCCTGCTGCTCAGCTCTGGTTTAGCAGACTGCTACCTCTGTACATTTTCCCCTTGGTAGAGTAATGCCAGGGAAAGACAATCATCTGTCTCTTTTTAGTGTGCTGTGATAAACAGCAGCTAAAAACAGTCTGGCAATGGACAGAGTGAAAAGTAGTTGATCGGGATGAGTGGTTAACCCAACTTTTTGTCATCATTGTTTTTGAGAAGAACACAGGGTCCAAGGCATGGCCTTAGGTGTAGTGAATCCTAGTCCTAGCTGAGTATGGGCAGATGACCTCCTCTGCCTGGCCCTGTTGGCCCACAGAGGTGAAGGTATCTATTCATCAAAGGGTCTGGAGCCTAGCTACACTAACTCAAATACCTATGGCTCCTGGAAAGCAGAAGCAGAGTAGGAACAAGACATCCGTGGAGATTCAGAGCAAGGCAGTGACCAAACACACAGGGTGCTGGACAGAGATTTAGGGAAGTCCAACATTTTACATCACCTTCTGTGACTCTCCTGCCATGGTCCTGGGAGAAGCTCAGCTGTTTCCTCCATCCTCCCACCCTTCTTCTCTTGTTTTTTCCCATTCAGAGAAAGAAGCAGAGACCAGAATAAGCAAGTCTGAACCCTGACAGTGCTACTAATACTAGCAGTGCTGGTAGTTCAGACAAGCTGACACCCTGTGTGATTTAAGTGTGAACCCTTTGTAAGTAGGAGCTGGGCCAGCAGAGGCATCCTGCCCCAGGGTACGTCATCTGCAAATACCTGGTGCTGGAAGGAATCTGCTTTGCTCTGAAGGCAACATGCTTTGGCTGCTCTGGAGCATTTTTACAAGGCCTGGGATAAATCATCTCTGGAAAGTATGAGTTAGCAGTAATCAGAGGAGGGAGGGAGTTTTATTCAGGATGTGGGAACCGCAGCAGACTGCAGCTTGCTAGTGTGGTATTAATCTGTCAAAAGAGATTTCTGTGGGTCCCACAGCAGTGGCCCTTCTGCCTGGTTGCAGGGAAAGGGCAGTGCCTGGCCCTGCTGCTGTGGGGAGCTGATGGAAGCTGCCCATGGGCATCTGGTCCATCGAGGAATAGGAGTCATCTAGATTTGGTTGAAGACTGTGGGGTTGTTGTACTGGGTGGACAGTGCTCCTCATATGGGAGGCTGACCATGAGCCAGCAATGTGATGTTTTGGCCAAAAGGGCAGTGCCATTCTGGGCTGAAATAAAAGGGATGTGGCTGGTAGGTCCAGAGATGTTCTCCTGCCCCTCTGCTCTGCACTGGTGAGGCCACATCTAGAGTGTTGTGTCCAGTGCTGGGCCCCCCAGTTAAAGAGGGACATGGAATTGCTGGAGAGAGTCCAGCACAGAGCCACAGAGGTGCTGGAGGGAGTGGAGCATCTCCCTGCTGAGGAGAGGCTGAGAGAGCTGGGGCTCTTTAGCCTGGAGAAGAGCAGCCTGAGGGGGAACCTCATCCATATTTATAAATAAATAAAGGGTGAGTGCCAGGAGGATGGAGCCAAACTCTGCTCAGTGATGCTCGATGACAGGACAAGGGGCAGTGGGTGGAAGCTGAGGAACAGGAAGTTTCATGGAAACATGAGGAGGAATTTTTTTCACGGTGAGGGTGCCAGAGCCTGGCAGGGGCTGCACAGGGATGTTGTGGAGTCTCCTGCTCTGGAGATGTTCAAAACCTGCCTGGAAACGTTCCTGGGTGACCTGATCCAGGTGACCCCTCTGGCAACCTCTGGCAGGGGGGTTGGACTAGATGATCTTTTGAGGTCCCTTCCAGTCCCTGACATTCTGTGATTCTATGATAGCCAAAATGGATGATGGGACAGCAGTAAAGGTCAACCAGGAGTGAGGGGAAGGAGGGACAGCAAAAAGACAGATGCCAACTACAAAATCAGATGCGTTCACACAGACCCCCAGACATGCATTCCTATCATATCAGGCAAACAGAAAGGTGCTGTTTAGTTTCTGCTGTGTCAGGGCTGAAAGGTTTGGGATCTACAAGGTATCTTGATTTCCATTTTTAAAGGTGTATATGTGCTCCCTAGGGAAGCAAAAACCATGTCCTGCTTTGGGCAAGGCTTGATGCCATGGATTAATTTGATGAATTGATGGCTCACCCATCACCACTACATGTGGAGAGGTCCAGCAGGGATTGCTGGCCCTCAGCCTTCCACTTCCTTGGGCTTCTAACTCCTCTAGACCTCTCACAGACAGTTCCTGGTGCTTGAACTCTGAGTGTTCTGGGTCATCCATCCTACAAAGCCTTCAAATCTTGTGGATCCAGAAATGTAAGTGCATGGGAAGTGTAAAAGAGCTTCAGCTGCAGCCCTAATGCCAAAGTGGTGGCCCTGATGAGCATTTGCAACCAGCCATCCTGAACTGTAGCCCAGGCCCCTGGGAAACAGGGTGATTGTGTACCAGGGGAGATGTCATGGAGATCATGTTGAGGCCATAGTGTTTAGTACACGCTCTAGTAAGAAATATATGCTGAAGAGTAGGTATCTAATCAATCTCCTTTTCCACACTGAGGTCATCTCCTCAGGCCCCAGTTTCTGCACAAGCTAAAAGATCAGCATGAGCTTCAGGTAAATCCCCAACCTCTTTGCTATAGCCCTGGGGGCTTTATTTTTAATTTCTTGTTAGTGGCAAGCAAAGCCACGTTAATTCTGTGTACACGATGCTCAACCAGATTTCTGGGGAGATAACTTTCCATGGCTTCACTGATGTAGGCCAGCTGAGTATTTGGTCTGCTGTTTAGAGAGTTTTTATGTGAAAATATTATTTGGAGGTGCTCTTTGATATGTCCTCTGGTGCTGAGCATATTACATAGCAGGAGGTATCTGAAGATTAGAGTTGAAGTCAGGATTTTTGTGCAGCTCGTACAGCTGTGTTCTTTCTTGCACAGTGTAAAACACATCTGCATCCTTTTAGTTTTGGAGCAAATGTTGGATTTATTGGACAACGTTATCCGTGCTGGAGGGGAAGCCATTGGGGATATGGAGATTTCTGCCTGAGTAACAGTTCTGACATGTAAAAATTGCAACTCTATCAGTTTTGGCAAGTGTGACTCAGACTGGCGGGGACTGGAAGTAGAACATGATAATTGTGAGGGAAAGGTCTGGAACCCAACAAGATATTGGAGGGTGACAAGGAGCCATACAGGATGGGGAGGGATGAAAGTGAGGACGTGGTCCTTGATGGCAAGTTGGTCTCACCATGGTATGATGGGACACAAGTGGGAGAAGAGCTGGTAATTCCACTGTGTGTCTGCCACTCAGGGCTGCCAGCATCAGAAGGAATGGCAAAATAAACGTTTTGGTAAATGTCTTCCTGGCCTGGAAATACCCCATGGTGGATTTCATTCCTTTGGGGTAAAGTTATTAGGATTTCTTTAGACTTACAGACTGTGGAGCACAAGCAACATCTTCAGGCATAAGTGCAGCAACATTTACTCAGTATCTGTTTTTTACCTAAAACAAATGAAGTATGTAAATATTCTCAGGTGAGGATAATCTACACCAGTACTAATCATGCAGCATCACCTTACTGCTTTCAAAGGCATAGAATCATAGAATGGTAGAAGCTGGAAGGGACCTCTGGAAATCATTGAGTCCAACCTCCCTGCCAGAGCAGGGGCACCCAGGGCAGCCCACACAGGGACAGATTCAGGGGGGCTTGGAAAGTCTCCAGAGCAGGAGACTCCACAACCTCCCTGGGCAGCCTGTTCTAGGCTCTGGCACCCTCACAGGAAAGAAGTTTTTCCTCATGTTGAGGTGGAGTTCCCTGGGTTTCACCTGCTGCCATTGCCTCTCATCCTATCCCAGGGCAC
>JAOEGS010020566.1:0-24052 GCA_025447755.1 Corythornis vintsioides
CTCCTCTGGAGAGATTCCAACCCCCCCTGGCTCTGTTCCTGTGTGGGCTGCCCTGGGTGCCCCTGCTCTGGCAGGGGACTGCACTCCATCACCTCCAGAGCTCCCTTCCCACCCCTGCCATTCTATGATACCTCCTTTCCCTTTCCTTGAGCTGTGTGACCTTCCAATCCCCAACTACCCTTCTTCAGAAACAGTAAAAGGATTAAAAACAAGCAAAAAAAAACCCCAAGCACAATCAGCCCACAAGTCAATAGCCAGCACTTCACCACCAGGAGCAGCTTTCCCCATCCATCACCCTCAGCATCACTTCAGCCAGAACCTGGGACTCTGCCTGTTGCACTTTCCACGGGGTTGTTGCTGCTGTACAAGTGGTGCAGACGTGTCCCATTAACATCACATAGAGCAGAAGTCATGCTTTTGCATATATCAACTTGTAACTTCAAATTAACAACACGTTTTTGCCACAAAAATAACAATAATTTCAGAATCAGTTTGAAGCTTTCAACCCAAACTCCCATCTTCAGTCTGGAAAACTCTGGGTTTTTGATACTGATAATTACATTTTACTATGAAATTGCTTCTCAAAAGCTCCTTTCTCTGTGTCACTGAAACAGCTATTTATTATGAAAAACATACTTATCAAACGTTGCCAAAAGTGTAATAACCACACATCTGTTATGCTTCAAAGATATAGTTTTTAAACCAGTTGGTATTTACTTAACATAGAATAACAGTTATTAAATCATTCTTAAGTCTGTTTGGTGGAACCATAATGTAAAGCACTGCACAAAGGAGAGAAGCACCACGGGAACTAATGGGAAAAGGGAAAAGATGCATTATTAGTAGCTGAGGAATTACTAGTCACATTAGAAATTACAACTTGGAGAAGAGTAGGAAGTCTGGAAATCTTGCAGGATAATGAGTTTTAAGAGGCTTAGCACCATTCATTCACAGTTTTGCAATTACTAGATCATTTCTAGGTTGATAAATATGTAACAAGAGCAGAAATCTCTGTTATCATGATTCAATCTACTAGACAAGGACATAAATGCTGTCAACTGGTAGTTCAAATTAGCCATATCCTGATTATTTTTTTTTAAAGCACCTTTCTTTTGGTTTTAATTGTCTGCAGTGTGGAAGTAGCAGTGTCCCCAACAGTGGCTGTGGCTCCTTAGCCAGGAGACAAGCACACTCACTGTTAATTGTTCATAATTATTTAATTGGAGAGTCTGAGTGAGCCAATTCCAACTGGTCCTGAGTGTGGCTGAAGAAATTCTTAATATTATTATTATTATCTTAATATATGATACAAACAACACCTTCTGAGGCATGTTTTCAGTCATATTGGGAAGAAAGCAGACCAGAGCTGACTGCTTTCCAGACATCTGCATGAAGATGGGGATGTCACCTGAACACACACCAGTAATGAACAATAACCCCAGTGGCAAAATAACTCTTCCTACTTAGCTACTTGGTTTTTGCTTTGAAGATTACTTAAGATTAATGATTAAAGAAACCAGGTAGGGTGGCAGTTTGTTTGACATGCAGGTATCACACACACTCAGGATTTTAAACCATGACAGAACAGGGGACTGCAGTCAGGACCACCTTGGACACTGAGCTCCTCTGTAATGTCTCAAGAGGAACTGAGAACAGAAAGACCTTGAAATCAAACCCATGTGTACCCCATGTAATCCAGAAGCTCTTCAGCCATTTCCTGGCTATAAAGCTGATATATTCATGTCCTACTTGTGTTAAAAATAAAGGCAAGAGGATTAAACAACAAACCCAAATCTTCTTTGTGCTACTTGTTTAAAGGATTTTTTTCTTCTTTCCTCTTGCCTGCAAAAGCTGCTATGAGAACACGTTTGCTTCTGTGATGATGGCAAGGCAAGTCTATTCAAATCTTCACCCCATCTGTGTTAATTACTTCAATTAAAGCTGCTCCAGGATGACTACTGATGTCCCAGGGTGCAGAAGTGCCACCTGAAAGCCCTTCTTTCCAAACCACAACAGCAATAAAGCACCTGCACAGGGATCTCTTCTCCATACTCATCTCCTCTCAGGCAGTTTTCTCAGCTGGAAGAATTCCTTTGTGTTTTAATGGGTACCTACACAACTAGTGTTGGTCCTTGTTTTCAAACACCTCACAAGCTGGAAATTGCCACAAATAGAACTGCTAATGAACTCAGCTTAAAAAAAACCACAACCATTTTCCAATGGTGGTTTCAAACCCTAGAGCCAAGGTATCAATTCATCCTCACACTCCTCAAAACTACTCTTTTTTTTCTCTCCAAACAGCACCAGCAGGTGCTAATTCATCATCTCAAAAGCTGAATGGGGAGATGAAAGAATCAATGTTCTCCTGTAGTGCCCTCCAGACATGTATGATCTGGTGCTGAATGAAATGCTCATCAAGAAACCAAATTGGAAGCAACTTGAGGGAAAAACACAACCTATTAAGAAGAACCTCTTGAAGATACCCAGCTTAGCAGCTGGGAACGTGTAATTGTCACTAATATCCAACTTTTTTCCTGCAGTGCTGTTAAAAACACACTACCTCCAGCTTGCCATTAGCCAGCAAGGTGTCACAGTTATTTTCTAGTCTGATTTTTGATTTGGCACTGCATCTTCTCAGGTTGATGTTTAGGAAGCACAGCCCCTACCCTGATGCTGTAACACGGGTTTCAATCAGTACTCTGCCTTATGCTGTCTCCATAAATACAGGTTAAGTAGCTTATTTGATGTTTACTTATTAAATTGCTTGTGATTCCTCAGCCAACTCCTCCATATCAGGCTGGATTTTCAAGTCATGATAACAATCTACAGCAACAAAATGGCTTTTTTTTGTTTGTTTTGTTTAAACATGTTTGGCCAAAGTCTTTCTAGAAATGACTCTGGTATTATCAACAGATTTACAACAAGTTAATGTGACCTTTCTATATTATATGGTGGAGGAAAAGGGGTTTTATTGCTGTTATATTTTACTTTTAAATTAACCCAGGCCTGTAAGGTACCAATGAAAAGCTAAATCTCAGCAAGACAGATCTTTGTCACATCCAAAAGTGATCTGCTTTTCTATGTTTCCTTGGAAGAACCAAAATAATAGGTATCAATATAATATGTAAATATTTTGTTGAAACAAAAGCTTTATGCAAAGGTCAGAAATAAAGTGCAGCTTGTTTTCTGTTAGTGAGAAAGGAAGACTAATTATTTTACTGTTTCATATGATTTGTACAGCTATTTCTTGACTGAAAGTTTTGCTTGTGAGTTGCTTCAGCCCAAGTGGGGAAAGAGAAGAGGAGTTAAGCAGAAGAGCTAAACACACACGTGCATGACACTGCACAACCTCCTCTCCAGAGCTGAGGTCATAGATATGTTCCAGCAGCTAAAAGAAATCACTCCAGCAACTTGCTCATGCAGTTTTTCTTCCTTCCTTTGCATTTTTGCACTGGTAAGGAAAAAAAAAATCAGGGCTTACCTTTCAAACCCAATCTGCCTTAAGGTTTTCTCCCACGTTGAACCTGCACAGAGAGGAGAAAAAACAAACACCCTCAGTAAAGAGCTTTGGTTGGATGAACACTCTTCTTTCCTCCTGCAGCTGGCCTGGGGGTAGCAAGGTGGTTTTTCCAGCCCTGCAGAAGAACATCTGTTTTCCCCAAGGTTTAAGAGAGGCTACCACAGGGTGACAGAACTGTGTGGAGGGGTATCAGCCCAGACACCTCCTTTGCATTGCAAAGCAGCTGCTCCTTGCAACCCTTCACCAGAGTTCCAAAGGTGGTCTCCTCTGCTGGAGCAACAGGACTCCTGGAGTGCTGAGCTGGCATCTCACATCCCACAGCTTCACCTTGCAGCTTTTCACTTTCTGGGAGTGCTGGCCTGCTTCTTGCTGAAAGCTTTACAGCTCCTTCTGAAACCCCAGCCCTTTGATTCTGAAGCAGAAGCATGAAGATGAATTTCTGCTTTATTGTTTAACCCTCCCTACAAAGAATTGCCCTCAGTATTTAACACTTTTTAAGTGTTAAGTACTTAAAATAGTCCTTGTACTTAATACTTTTTTCCCTTTGATTTTCTCTACCCCCCTCACACTGCAAGCACAAGGTGATCAGTTTTCAGTTCTCAGTGGTTTTTTAATATCAGGATTTTTTTTTTAGGCTGGAAAAGACCTTGAAGAACATCAAGTCCCATCAGTTTGCTTGTTGCCAGCCTCCTCCTTGCTACCATTACATGGTCATCATGAAGACAGGCTGCTAAGACACAAATAAGCCAAGCAGGTTTGCAAAGCAAATAGGTAGGAGGACATGAGGATGTTTTTGTTTTAAACATCTTTTTTGTCTCATTAGCAAATCACAGACTGAGCAAATAAAAACTGAAATAAATAAAATTCAATTATTTCCTTACAGTTCCTAATTGGACAGTCAAAGAATGAAGTTAGCATGGGTCTAGAGAAAATAAATTCTTTGTGTTCATCTAAGAGGAAAAGAAACTACATTATATGCTCTTAAAAGCAGCCAAAGCTCACCATTTCACTCCATACAGGAAGGATTTGGGTTGGCTAAGGGGTAGGTTCATGGCCAGTTCCAAATGTGGTCAGTACACCACATTATACACATTCCTCATTCAGCTTCTCCTCACCAGCTCCTTCAGGCTTCAGTCACACACATATTTCAGCTACAGGCTGTAAAACCCCTTTCTGGTGATACTCAGAGGCAAAAGATACTAAGATTTTCTGTTCAGCTACAGCCAGTGAGCAACAGAAAGAAACTTTTTGTTGTCCTCATTCAGTTCAAAGCAGGCAGGGATTTCAAATCATCTCCAGAAGAGTACAGAGCAATAAAAGGCTTCAAAACTGAGGTGGAAAAAGCTCTAAATTTTCTTTATTTAAAGAAATGATGCAAATTCTGTTCTGAAACAACTTCAGTTGTATGATATATAGAGTCCTACAGAAGAGACAGTGGGAGAGGAGAAAAAAGCACAAGAGTGAAAGGAATTGTGTCTCCACTGGTTTGAAATAATCTTTTGGCTGCAGCTGGCTAGCAGAACATGCTTTGAAACTCATGTGGCTCCTCTGAAGCAAAGCCTGCCAAGAACACAACTAACATTTCACATTAAAAAAATACACATCTTTTTTTATGGAGCCTTATTTTACCATGTTTATGAACTAAACATTCTGGTTTAGGAGTTGCCAATCCCATTCCCAACAGCATCAACTTCTACCCTGCACTGACAGCCAAAAGTAAATGCCCTGAGGTAGCAACAGCACTAAGGAGAATAATGCCATTAAAAGCCTAGAAAAGTTATTATTTGATTTAAATCTTCCCTGGTGCTTCCAAAGCATTAAACAAAACTGAAGTCACGTAACTCTCATTAAAACCAATACAGAAGTTTTTCATGAATTAAAGCCTTGATCCTTCTCCCAAAGCAATCTGTAGGAATTTGGCTATGGAGTTCAGCCCTTCTCTCTGCTGGGACTGTGGAAAACATTCACCTGTTGACTTGCAGAATCAATCCACTGCTCAGTTTTGGTTGCTAAGTTAATTTGGTTTCTCTTTGCTTCCTGTTCTTTGCCACTGTCTCAAAGATGCCACAAGTGTTTATTAGGATGCCTTCATTTGGTGGCCATGTAATTAAGCTTTTATTTCAAATATCTGCTCCAGTGTGCCTGACCATTCCCATCTGCTCCCAGATTCTGTTTCACATTTACAGCACTGGCTTTCAGATTCTTCAGAAGGATGAAGCATGATGTCCTTCCAGAACTGCTGCTCACATGTAATGGGAACAATGGTAAAAGGCACATCACCCACACATATGCACTCAATGAAATCCTAGCATGAGAATGAGTGTAACAACAAGAGATTGCATAAGAAATAATGAAAAACAACTTTCTGAAAGGAAAACTTGCCTTTTTTGACAGGTGGGCTTTGATTTCTGTGGCATTTTGCATATTTGGTTGGGTTACAAACCTCTTTTTACTATGAATGAGGGTGATCATCCCCTGCCAGGCTACTCTCCTTGCAAACCACCAAGCTTCCCAGCTCCTGAAGTGCAAAGTTCTATCTTCTCCCAAACCCAGAAGTCCAACCCTTACAATGTTTTCTCAATCCTACTCCTTTTTATGCTTTTTAATCCACCTAGAAGCAGGAGTTTTAGTCGTTTTGACATCAGAAATGCAAGTGGCATAAGACAGGGCATTTTCTTCCTTGCTCCACAGTACCATGGGGATATTAGTAATGACTAATAATGACATGGCTTCAACAGCTTTTTGACTAAATAAAGAGCACAAATTGCAGCCCTACGTGCAAATGCCACGGGAAATTTTATGGTGCATTTTCTCCTGTGAGGGAAATATTAAATTATTCTTGGGAGACACAAAAATTGCCTTCCTATTAAAATAAAGAAATCTTGACTCATCCCCTGTTAACCGGAAAAATCATCATCATCAACAACACTGCTTCTCCTCTGAGGAGATATTAATGAGTGGGAACTTTCCCTAAGAAAAGGAACCAACTAGGAATGTAGAGCAAAGTGCAACAGCACTGCCACTGTGCTTGTGTAGTGTGCAGAGAGGCATACTGCTTTAAAATGGGTATTAAGAAGCCACCAGCTTCTTAATTTTAATCTTATTATTCCTACCTGCTCCTGAGGTGCAGTGTTCAGTGGACAATTCATATGGGAAAGGTGGGTACAGAGGAAGAAAAAGTTCCAGAATGTGCAACACTGAACAGGACAAGGCTTGTTCAACTGTGAACTGGATGTATTTTTACCTGAGAATCACACACACCATTTTATACCTGAAGATGACTTGCTAATTAAGCAGAAATTAAGAGGTGTGTGCAAGAAATAACTCACCCTTGTGTTTTTAAATCAGCTTTTTCACCAGGATGACAGGTTGAATGTTTTTCATAAGAATAATGTTTTTTGTCTGCTTATAGTGCATCAAAAACACAGGCAATCTTCCCCTGAAACACAACACATTCTCAAAACCACTCTTATTTTAGCCTCATTTCATGGCAGATCTGTTTCTTGAACGAGGCAGTAAACCAGCAAAAGCCAGGGCAGGAGGAAATCTTTGGGGAATGTGTCTCAGCTGAAAGCTGAGCCAGCTAGTTAATGGAAAGCTTTTTGGTGGTGGGGGGGGATCTATTATTTATCTCTTTGTTTGCTCTAATGGTTGGTTGGTGGTTCTGAACTCAGATTTCCAAGGGTACAGGAGATCTGAATTTCTTCTGCTGTCTTTTTGTTTGCTAAATGCCCTGCTCCCCTTTCCCCATGACAGACCATTCCAGTGGGGCTCCCTTTGGCTCCACTATCATTTTACACTACATACCTGAAGTGTTTTAATGACACTGCATACCTGAAGTGACCTGTGAAGGGAGATCTCCAGCAGGACCTTCAGAAAGCTGGTCTGAGATATGGACAACTTTGGCATACCAAGTCAAGCCACCAGAAGTTCCCAGATGGTTCCACAGGGATCCAACACTGAGGGAGGGTGTTTAGTTTCATCCTGAAGAGCCTGCAGGATGGCATCCAGTGCCCCAGCAGCTCATTTCTCAACCCTTAATGAGTTTAACATGAGGATGCCACAAATAGCACCAGCACAATCAACAAATTAATCACTGGGTTACCTAAACATTCCCAGTTCCAAAAGCACTCTGTGCTTTTTTGCTTCAAAGAGTTGACAAACACTTTGTTTTTTCTATGCTCAGTTAGGAATATGAGAAAGTTCTTCTCTCTGTTTAATTTGTTTGGCTAAATCTAAGCTCCAAAAATCAATGAAAACACTGAAACTTTGGCCATTCTCACAGGTTATGACAGGAGTGTTCTCACCCATTTAAAGCAAGGTTAGTTTGTCCTCACTGACATGTGGATTTTTCAAGTGCTTCATTAGGGTATTAACAGTCATACTTTAAAAATAAATACTGAAGAGTATTTCCTACTCAGCAGGGATTTTCACTTTACAGAAACCATGTCAAGTGAGTCTCAGAAGGCCTGTTAAAATCAGGTATTTCATTTATTCAGGTGCTGCTTTGTTGCCTTTAGAGGTGATATTCAGAAAAGGGACAAACAGGACTTCTGTTTTCTTCTTTACAAAGGGATAAAAACTCTGACAAAGCCCAAGTCCCACATAAAAACACTGATTTATACTGGATAGAGATGTAAATGCCAATTTCCATGTTAAAACTAAACTTCATTTGACATCTAAATGAATCTAAACTTAAAGTCAGCACTTTGCACCTGAAGTGACTTCTCTAAAGACACTTTGCTTGAGAATGCAATTTAACTCACATCACCCTTTCTGAACAGTCTGTGCACTGTCCACTGTAAATCCAACAGGAAAATGACTCCACTTACTCCCCCAGCCATGCTGAACTGGAGGAGCCTCCCTGCCAGAAGATAAAACTGTATGAGAAAATGGACACCATGGGAGCTCCATGGAGCAGAGGAGATCTGGAAGGTGTGATCCCTTCAGGGGATTCAGGAATCTGTCATCTCACATTCCAAATTTTGCAGAGATTTAATGCAGAAGTGTCAGTTTTAGAATAATATCACTCACCCTAAAGAAAACAGCAACCTACAAGAAAGGGTTGGTGGATGTCTTCACAGATACTCCACACAGCAAAGCTTCCAAGCTGCTATTCAGGCTGGAAAAGCTGTGCTGAAAAGCAAACACTGGGTGACAGGTTTTTGGAGGCCTCTGTGAAAAAGCTTCCTGTCTGCTGGGGTATTTTGGTCAAAGTTTTATTGGCTACACCAGGAAAGGCACCCAAAAAAAAAGCAGCAAGTGTCACCACCCAGCTTTACAGGACCCAATGTCATGACCTGAAAAGGGGAAAGATGTTGCTCTAAAAAAAGTCAATTTATCTTCCACCTCCTGGAATTGGAGTGAATCACATCTCTAATAAAAAAGGCAAGTTCCCACTGCTACTGTTACTTGTCCTTTACAGAAAAATCATGAAATATTAGTGTCACTAGGCCAGTGCACAGAAAAGTGAACTAGTGAACTGCACTCCTCACCCATCTCCTCCTGCTTCCTTCTCCTCCTCCAGTGCTGCTCAGCCCATCACACAGTGGGAAGGAAAATTGGGATCTGAAGCACTCTTCATGCCAGCATCTCCAAAAAGCCAGTTTTTGGGGGGTTTTTTTTGAGTTTTTTGAGTTTTGAGGCAAGCAAGGCCATCCTTCCACAGGGAAAACAGGGAGGAACCTCAAGAATAATCCATAAATGTCAAAGGAAACTCATCATTCCATTAGGGCTGGATGTGCAGGTGGAAAGGAGATGTTTGGTCACTCAAGGTTAGGAAAAGAAAAAACATTAAAAGGAACCAGAAAAAAACCCCTTCAAGACTACTTATGTAGTAAAAAAAAAAATTAGAGGAAGCAGCCTTACAGGTTATTCATTATTAATCCCACTTTTTTTTTCCTCATATGGCATTAGTTACAGTTTACTTGGGATTTTAAAGGCATTTTGAGCATTAAGTAAATACTGTTCAAGTCAAAGTCCAGACAACATGTATATGGTGCTGCAAGGGGAAAAGCACTGCAGGAGAAACCCAAACACAGCATTTAAAGATATTTTGGGCTAAGTGAACATAGATGTAGCTAATGAATGACACTTCCACAGAGGCTGACTTATGCCTGGCATATGGATAAAGCAATTAGCCAATTGAGACAATGACATTAGATGACAAGAAGCAATAACTGTATGCTGGTGCACAAAAGGAACTGATTTCAGAGACAGAAAAGGAAATTGCAGCTGGGTTTCTGGAGTCTGCTGCACTCTGTCACTGATGCTGCCCTACAGTCAATGAGCCTGAATGCAGAAAACACTCCTGTGGCAAGGTCTGCACCTGAGAAAAGCCAAATAAGCTGAGAAAGGCCAATGAGGGACTGGAAGATGACCCTGGAGAAACCATTAATGTGTGTGATGCACAGAGAGCTGCATCTCCAGGGGACACTTGTGGTTCCTGGCTTGCTGGCAGCCCTCAGCAGGTAAACCCTGAAGAAAGGAGGCAGAAACACAAGCCAGTGGGAGCTCCCCATTGATGCTGGACCTCACTGGATCCCTTGTGCAATCAGAAAGATGAAGCTGCTGTTTAGGAGCACTTGGCATCTCTGTCAGCAGCATTAGATCCAGAGCTGAGCACCTCTGCAGGTAGATACACATGTGAGGTGAAAATCTGCAATGATTTTTCAGCACATTAAGCATTTACATTATTGCATCAGGGTAAATGAGCAGGTAACCAAACCAAAAGCAGCTCACTGTCTCATTTCTCTTGATACAGCAAGAAATAAATACTCACATGCAGAAGTTTCCTTCCCAGAGCTGACAGCCAAGCTATGCTCAAGGGCACCATGCAGGGAAACTTCACCACCACCTTTGTTTCCCTGTAATTAGTTGATCTCTGCACACCCATGATGAGGCTTGATGATGAAATCCAGGCTAAATTATGAGTTGGGGCAAAGGCTTCCACAAAGCCTTTCCATAAAGGCTTCCCCAGTTTAATTCATGAGGTATTTCAACCTCATCTTTGCCTTTCCACAGAGGATTCAGCACTTCCATACAGCTCTTGGTGGTACCAATATAGGCTTAAGAGCAAGGAAGTTGAACTGTGGCAAAATCCAAGAACAAGGACTAGAAATGGGTGGATCTTGACCCAGTGCCAGTGTTCAAACAGGAAAGAGACATCCAATTCCCAAGGCAGAGCCACAGCACAGACAGCCCAGTCAGAGAGGCCTCCCAAAATAGCCCAGGGCACAGATGGAGCCACACAAATGCTTCCCACAGGAGGCACTTTTAACGTGCAGCACATTTACTGAAGCATAAAACAGAAGCAGCAAGTGAGATCTGGTCACACCAAGGAAAACAAACCTTCAGGTGAAGTGGATGTGATGCCATGAAGACATGGATGTGTCTGCTGGTCACCTCAAAACCCCCAGTATTTGACTCTACCCAAACCAAGAAGCACAAGATTTCCAGCAACAGAGCTCATGGTTCAAGGGCTGGCCAAGCACTGGGGAATGTCCAGAGAGATGATGACCTAACTATCCAGATCCTGGATTCAGGACTTCAAAAGGCAAAAAGAAAAGCCACTCACATTGTTATTTATGCTGCAATGTTAGCCAACTTCTCTACCATTTCTGAGTTCCAAAATAGACTAATCATCTTCAGAGGACTAGATTCTTTATTTCATTTTAACAGCTTTCATGTCCAGCTTCCAACTGAGGAAGGAATAATGAACAAATCTCTGTTAGGTTGAAGGATCTGAAGAGCAGAGAGCTCCTAATGGGTTTGATTTACATCTGAATGGATTTAGCATCAGCATTTGGATATAGCAAAAGTCTCTACTTCCCTCTCCAAACTCAACTTTTTTTTCAGCTCATAAACCTTTTTGGGATGTGGAACAGCTTGCCTTGCAGTGTCTCCTGCATCCCATATGCTAGGGGGATGGGTTTTATTCATATTAATAGAAAATTACAGAGGCCAAACTTTGTGAGCACTGACCCAAATATAGAGGATACCACCTGAGAATTAAACAAATACAACTCCATGGTGAAAGTAGCTATTTGTACCACAAACAGCAACATCAACAAGAAAAACCCCTCTATAAACATGGGATCACTTTGGCACTGGTCCTAACTCAGAGAACATGACAGGGGAAGTTTCAGAGATGAATGCACTCACTGTGTAACGTGCAGGAGGCAGTGAGGGAAAGGGAAGCAGAGCAGTGAGGAATAGTTTTTTTCCTTTTTATTATTATCTGGTGGGCTTTTCTCATCTAAAATATCAAGAAGCTATTGGGAAAATCTTAGGAGACCTAGCAGAATGGCATGGAATTCTCATATTTAAGCTCCATCTATTCTCAGAGCTACATGGCACAGAGCAGAAAGCAAGGACCTGGGAGTGCTTTTGCTAAACAATGTGGGCAGATACCCAGCTGAGCAGTATAACACACTGGGTTGGTTGGAAAGGGACCATTAAAGGTCATCATCACCCCCCTGCAGGGAGCAGGGCCATCTGCAGCCAGAGCAGGGTGCTCAGAGCACCAACCTCCCCTGGGATGGGGACAGGGCTGGGGCAGCCACCCCCTCCCTGGCCACCCTGGGCTAGTGAGGTGTTGATTTTAAATTACATACCCTTGACATAAATCAAATATTTATATATTAATTATTATTCTTATAAACCAAAAACTGTCACTAGCTGAGAAGTAATTTGTTTTCCTCATCTCCAAGAACACTCCATAGCAAACCACAAACACTGATTTGTAGCTTTTGGCTCATTTTTATCACCCCCCCAATTCAACCCCATGGATGTTGTCAGTCCCTGCAGCTGCTGTTGAAGGACCTTTCACCCTTTGCTGGCCCTAAGGAGTGTGAGCTGTGAAGGGGAAATGTGATCCCACTTTCTTATTGTTATCCAGACTGACACAGGATAGATGTGGAAACCTGTCTGACTTTTTCCAGATGTCTGTGGCACAGCATCAGCCTTCCAGCTTTGTTTGATGTGGATGTGCATTCTGTCAACTTCCTTGCTCGGGGTTTTCTTTTTTATCATATGTAAGAGAATTCTGTCAGGGGAGACATGAAAAGTCATAAAAATAGTTTAAAAATTCATAGATCATTGGTGCTGTGTCATCTAACTCGTGGAAAGGCTGCTGAGAGAACAGGCTGGTAATGAACAAGTGGTATTTCACTCTCAGGGTGAAGCAATTTCATGAGCTGAAGTTTTTTTTCTTCCCCATAAAAACATAATTTGATGGAAGTGCAGTAGCAGAAGATGGGGCCAGTCCTGCACAGCTCTGGAACTGCTAGGGGCAGGATCCCCCCCTCCCCTGCTGCCCAGGCTGCTGGGGGTGCAGCCCAGGGTGCCAGTGGCTGCTGGGTGCCAGTGCATGGGGCTCAGCTCCAGTTTTTCATCCTCTAAACTGCTTAAAACTCTTCATGCCACTGAGAGGCAGGAGTGGGGAGTGAGGGGTTTCCTCCAAGCAGCACTGTGACAGATTCCTTCCCCTAAACCCTGTCAAAGCAGCAGCTGCACCAGTAGTGTCCTCACAGACTGCAGAAAGAAAAGCCCACCATGGACCTGGAGAGGGTTCATCAGAGTCTGCTGGACAATGTGGAGGTGTCTCTGCCTTCCAGGCATCCCCTCCTCCTCCTCCTCCTCCTGCATTCATGGCTCCTCAGCATCCAGCCAAGAAGCAGCAGTTGAACAAACCACTGCTGCTCATGATCCCCATTCTGCAGAGAACAGTGATTTACTGTCTGACAAATGTGCACTGCAGGTGACAATTCTAAAATGATTTCCAGCTTGATAATGAAATTACTAACACCTTTTTTTTCCTCTTCTCAAAGTATCACATCCCCTGTCATCTTGCCTTGTTCTTACACCTCTCTGAACATTTCTGGAAGCACCCATCCTTGGATTTAGGGAAGCTGAGCTTCTACAGCACTGTCCACTGCAGAGCCCATCCTTTCCTCCCTGAGATCCACAGCTTTTTAAACCTTGGACAAATTTTGGAGATTTTATTATGTGAAAAAAAAATTCTAATAGCAGTGCTGAAATGTCCTTCCCCCCTTGCACTGCTTAGCAAGACTGCTTAATTGGGTAATTCAATCAGGCTGAGTCCTGAAGCTGCACAGGTTGCTGTGCAGCACTAAAACTGAATAAACACAGCAAGCTCCTGCTGGAATGAATGAGGCCCCTGGCAATGAAAAGGAGAGGTCAGGTTTAGCTAAACAGAAAGAAATGGAGCACACACAATCTGATGGCAGTTTAAAGGCATCCCTTGCCCCCTGGTACTCTATCCCTCCTACCAACAGCCCTAAAACACCTTCCCAAGTCCACCAGCCTCAGAAAGAAGCTGTAGACCCCACCATCAGCTTCCCAACCCTCTCCTCCAGTGCAGATCTAACTGTCAGAAGCACAACCTGTGTGTGGCAGTGAGAAGGATCACCTCCCAGGTCAGGTTCTCAGCAGCATCATGACAGTGTAACTAGACAGAAAGGCTGAAAAGGAATGTTTAGAGTATGACTCCATTTTCAGATGTGAGCCCAGAAAGAAAAGAGCACAACAAACACCAACCTTCCAAACTGCCAGGCAGCAAGACACAGGAGGAAATGAAGCAGGTGGAAATTAAAGGAAAATTCCCAAGTTCTCCTGGACTCCAGAGAGAAAGTCTGATTATTTTTTTTTCCCTTTCCCATTTCTGGTCTTCCAGTCATTTATTTGTCAGGATTTCAGAGGTAGCTGCCATGTGGAGCAGCATGACAGGAGCTCAGCAGGGAACACTCCCCTGCCATCCCCCTGTGCACACTCCTAGTCTCTGCAGTTTTCCCTCTCTCAGGGGAGACTGGGATGAATGGTTATTCCATTTCAACTCATTATTCTGTAGGGATAGCTCCTGATAAGAGGGAAGCCCTGAAGAAATCCTGCTCTCATTATTCTTTGAGCTTATCTCCACAAGCCACACAGCTGATTCCTGCTGCAGGTCACACAGGACAAACCACAGGAGAGGAAAAAAAAAAACCCACCTTAACATTTTACTGTTGCTCAGAGCACCAAGCTCACCTGGGATGGGGCAGTTTCATCCCAAAATGCCTTTGTTGTACTGGATATTCTATTCTGTTCTGTTATTCTATGAGTTTTTTCCTCAATGATCTTGGAGATGACACACTAAAATATGATGAAAATGCAGATGTTCTGCAAGATCCTGCCCATGGAATAAAGGTTTGCTTTTCCACACACATTTTCAAGCTGAGATAAGCTTAGGGATGCCTCTCCTTTTCCTTGCAGCTGCAACAGCCTGAGGCAGTTCCTACAGACAATAAACACTTCAGTCTTCACTCAAAATAAAGAGGTAATAGGGAGAAAATGCAGGTATGAGGTGAAAAGAAGGGCTCAGGTTTGAGGTAGAGCCTTGAATGTTGAAATTAAGGTGTCATTAAACAAAAAAAAATCCAGTTGTTTGAAAGGCACCTTGAGCACCTGCCTGGTGAGTGAGGAAAGGGTGATTCTGTCAGGGCAGAACGAGTTATATTTGAGCACTTGTGTGGAGCTGTTACTTTTGTTTTTGGTAAGCAAAACCATTCCAGAGTGAATTCTCCACTATTCCAATTAAATGCTTATTTTCCTAAGACTTTTGCTCAGAAGCTTCTTCTTTCCAGTGCCATTTGGATTCCTTTCATGTCATATTTAATAGCATTTTTGAAATTAAAATGGTCAGAACTATCAAGACAATTCATGGCCAGGAAATTACCAGAGCAGTTGTTCCATCAAACAGCATTTCCAATTTTCAGTATTTTCAAACTCTTGGTTTTCAAGGCAGCCCCTTGTGAAATGATGTGTCCATGGAGCTGGTAAGGGATCTGCTCAGGCTCCAGGCTGGAGTTAGGGCAGAGTAAGTCAGGGCACCAGACAGACCTGCATCTATCTGCAACTCCAGTTCAATAAAAAGAGGAAAATGTAGGATATCAATTCATCTTTTTCCTCTTTATAAATAAAAAGAGCAGCTTTTATTTCCAAAGGGTTAATAAAGCCAAGGTGCAGTCCTTAAAAGCATACTCAGGGAGGAATAAAAGACATGAAACCTCACCAGGTATCTAGGAAAAAGTCATGATTCATTCCTAAGAAATTTCAGCTGCAATCCTGAGTCTGAGCTTTCAATAAATGCTGAAATCTCATTTATTTGTACTGGGATTGCTGCTTCCTAATATAACCCAACCCCTCAGGAACATGCTGGTAGTAATGCAAACACTGGGTGATCTTTTTAGGCAAGAAATCATTTCAGAATGTATCTCAAGCAGCAAGTTATGATGATTCCACAATGGTGGCATGCATTTGTTTGACATTCACCACGGCATGCTGGGGACACAGAAGTATCTGAATTTAGTTCCCATGATCTAACAGAGAAGCTATCTGGGCAACTTTAAGCCTATTCTCCCTTTTTCTTCATATCACCATTTAATAAAGCACCCAAACTCTAGCAGTAAAGTCATGCAGACATTCACAGAACACCTTGAGAAGTATTTTGAGGCAGCTAGTTCAGCTCCACCACTTCTGGTATTTGATGTGTAAGAGAAGTCTCCAGAAATACCTTAAATGCCCCTTCTAACAAACACAGAATGCAAACTCCACTAGTGAATAGTTGGACTATTCTTAGTTGCATTTCTCACAGACTAAAATACTGTTCTGAAAGAAGGTTTCATTTGTAGAACTCAAGACCAAGGGATGGTGGAGTCAGCACTAAAAAATGGATGTACACCACTACACCTAAGAGTAAAACTGGAGTAGTTTTAGATAAAACACAAGGGGAGGCTGCACTTGCAGAGCAGTAGTATGATGAGGAGCAATTGCACTGCTTTATTGGAAGGAAAGACTGAATGGAACCTCTTGGAAAACATCCCTGCTGGTGGAAATGCCATTTTTAAAGATGTTTAAAATTAGGCCTGGAGAAGAACTCCAAGAAGCACCCTGAGGGATGAGGCTCCATGTTACCTTGGGAGCTAATTCTGAATTGCCTGGCTCACAGATTTGACATTCAAAGCACGTTACCTAGTCTAATAATTGGAATTTTCTTCCATCAGAAGCACAATAGAATGCTGCAAGTGTATTAATGCATGAATATTCCATCATCTCAAGGCCAGATCTGGTTTGATACACATTTAGAAGGTTTAAAAGGTGATGGTCTGTAGCACACCTCTAATTCAAACATTTTTCAAGTCCTTCTGTTACCAAAGTGCAAATATTTTCAGAGGCTCTAGCACAGCAGTGTGAGAAGAAAAACTAAAGCCAGAAAATGATCTTTTGATTCAGAAGTTGGCATTTGAACACCCTGAGACAAACTAACCTCCAGGATTTGAGGACAAAAGCATGGCCCCATCTCACTCATTCCCAAACCTCTCAGGACTTGAGTTATTAACTACACAAAGGCAATAAATGCTAAAAAAAATACTGAATGAAGCTGAAACATCTATTCATTCATTTCTGAGTTATAGGACTTTTACCTGGAGGTTACAAATCTCAATCACTGGGTAGATATTTTAATTAACTCCTGCACAATGAAGAATGTTTGCTTCTGAATTATTGAAGAACATTTCCTGAGAGAGGAAGACACAAAATGCCATGTAGTATATTTTGAAGTAGTGTTTACATAGAAATAAAACCTGAAAATCCTTCTTTCCCATACAACACAGGCCAAAAAAAGAGACAAATATTGTTGAGAGACATAAATCTTGGGCACAAGATTTAAAGCTAAATTAAATGAACAACTTAGAGTTCAATCAGAGAGAGGCATCATGAATTAGTAGAGAGGTTTCCATCACTAAATCTCATTTTATTCTTAATGCATTGAACTGTGATCTCATAACACAAACGTGCAGCCACCTCAGCTTCTGAGAAAGCCTAAAAGATGAAGCCCCAAAGAAAATGGATCTGTGGTGAGAACAAAACACACCTCTCTTAAACTTACCCAGGTTTTTTGCCCTACTAGCAGGAATTTGTGAGGCAGAGAAGCTGCAAAGCCAGAGGAGCACAGTGCTGAGCGTGCTCCCCATCAGCATTTCACCTTTCCAACCACATTTGGCCCCTTAAAACTGCTAATTACAACTAAAAAGGAGGTTTTACTCACAGTTAAAACCAGGTTCAATAGTTTTTCCAGCTTCAAGACTGTTGATTGTAATCTGAAAGATGATGTGCAGCAGCAGGAATGATAGACTGGTGAAACACAGAGATTTTAGTAACCGTCCTGTATGCCCTGGAAGACAAAACACAAACAGAGGGTGAGTTTCTGAACCTTGCTGGAAGGTTTGCAGCACAAAAGCAGGAAAAAAATCCTGCCAAGGGTCCACATCACTCATGAGTGACCCTTAAGGGACAACAGCACAGCAGAAAACACACTGGAATTATGTCTTGGAGTTCTCTTCAGGCACAAACCCCACTGAGGGTTGCTACTGATATTTCCTTTTTGGGTTAAAACAAGAAATCTGTCAGGTCTCCAGAGAGCAGCTTTACATCAATAATCCCAGTGCCCATCACCACATTACCTGCTACAAAGGCAAAATATGGATGTCACCTCCAGTCTGGAGAAAATAAAACCCCACTCATCTAATTATTCTTTCCAGCTTGAGAAAAACTTGATGAAAACTTAGAAAATGCCTCATAAATCCTCTAGGAAACTCTCAGCTTAATCACAGGCAGCCAAATTTATAAGGTATGAACAAAGTAAACCATTAGTACTTCAAAAAAAACCCAAATATTTTCAAGACTAAGTTGTATTGTTAAGACAGCTTTAAATACCTCCCTACCTGACCTATCTGCTGATAAAATATAATATTAAATATCATCTTATCTGACCTATCTGCAGTAAATCTTCCATTTCCAAAGGATTTAAATCCCTCAATTTTACACCACCTGCTCCATTGATCTGAGGGTGATTCCTACACTGCTGGAATTCTGTTCACAGTTAGAACTATTAGAGTAAATTCAAGAGTGTCTGTGTGGTTTATTTCAAGCTTTAATTTCTTTTCACTTGGATTTTTTTTTTTTAATGTAACCTTATTATTGCATTTTCTGCCCTCAGCTGGGCTTTGGATCATTCCAGCAGCTCCCTAGCCATGCACTCAACCTTAATTCTACTTCCAACACTTTTGCTTGGGAATTTTTCTACACAGATTTTTATTCAGATTATAGCAGATGAAATAGGAAAGCACAAGTCATTTTTCATTTAATACTTGATAGCATACAGTGAATAATAAATATTAATGTGCATTTATCTCCTGAACTAGTGACACTTCAGTAACTAAAGAGACTCCATTACAGCTCTTCAGGATTTATTTTTTAAGATAATACTTAAATCATCCTGAAGCTGCCAGGAATTCTTTTAATGGTTAAAAAAGTGCTGTCATTTATACCCAAAATAAAAACAAAATTTACTTCCTCCTTTCTTGAAAGCACTGCTATCCTTCCACTGCCCAGTAAGCATAGTTATTGGTACATCTATATTTAGCTTAATAGAAAATGCATTCATTTTATCCTTTTTTTTTTTCCTTGAAGAGTATCTTACATTTCACCATCATCATCCCACACAAACCCACTTGGTTCACTGGCTGCAATTTCACAATCTATGTCTGTCCAGGAGAAAAGCTGCCTAAGAAATTCACCAAAAAAAGGCATGATTATTGAATTTTAGGCAGCTTTTTTTGCACCATACTGCATCCCTTCACATTTCAAATCATATTATTTCTTATATCATAAAACCAGAAGAGCTTCTGTCAGTTTATCACCAACTATCTCATTACCTAAGCATTTTACATGACTTTTTAAAGCTAAATAAGCCACATTATTTCAGGCCACATCTGCAGGCTCCTTTATTTTTTCATATCATCTATTTCCTGATATTTCTCTTTGTTTCTCTCTTTAAAATACTAGGGGGGGGAGTCAGCTTAGAGACAGCCACACTGCAGGAATGCCAACCAGATTTGGGTAAGTACAGTCAAAAATTTTATGTAGCATTTAAAAAAAAAATAAAATTAATCCATTTAGACTTGAAAACAGAAGAAGTGCTGCACAGGATAATTAATATCTAGGATTTTACCATCCTTCAAGGGCCATTTACCCATTTTATTAACAAAATATTTTGTCAGGCAAGGCTCAGAACTGAATTTTGGTTGGTTTTTTTTTTTTCCAGATACTCACAAGCTTACAAAGCAAACACCAGCTACCTGAGGTGTATTTGTCATTTGACAGGTGACTGTACCAAGGTAAATACAGGGAAGAAATTTCATCCCAGCTACTTGTGGGTATGAGAAGACTGGGTGATTTTATGCCAGGGCTGTTTCTTTCTCAGGAGGATCTGAGGTTTTTAATACAAAGCTCCAGTGCCTGCCCTGGAGGAACCAGAATCCCTCTGCTTGCTACTCACAGAAAATGCTTAAAATTCAAATTAATTCAGCTATTATTATTTAACACAGGAAAGTGCACCTTGGGAGGTTTCTCTCAGAGCCTTTCAAAGGTTTTAAGTTTTATATCTGCTTGCTTCTGAACCAATATCTCCTCTCAAAACACAGTTGATCAGCTCCTGGAGCCTACAGCAAGGTTGTCACAGCCCAACTTATTTCACCCACACATCAGAAAACACCCCAAGGAAAATGTCTTGTCTTCAAACATAAATACCAGAGCAATCCTAGGAGATTTTATCCCATTTTTCCCCAAGAGTTTTATTTCTCCATGAGGAACAAGCAATCCCCAAGCATTCACTGCAAGACACTGGCTGAGTTGATGCTCGTGGCCAACCAGAACTAATATATCTGGCATTTTGTCCTCTGGGGGAGACATAAAAGGATCAGGAGTTTCATTCTTTCACGTACAGCAAAAACAACAAAAAAAAAAGCTGGGGATTCAGCAGCCAAATGTAGTAAAACTGTTTCAACACTGAAGCTGAATTTGGCATCTCTGCTGCACACACACACACATGCAGTCCCATTGTTGGCCAAGCAGAGTTTCAGGATCCAAGAGGCCCCTGGAGTGGTGTCTGGGATTCAGCAGGGATCCCTCTCACATCTGTCTGTGTGCATAAAAATTTGCCTGAAAGATAGATTAATATAAGGATTTTTTTTTATGGGTAGAAGAGAACAATGAGTACATTTCTAATATGAAAGAATTTGAAATGCACAATATGTTCACCTTCAAATAGATTGGTCTTTTGGAGAACCTAAAAAAATCTATCAGATTAAATATTTTTTTCTGAGCATCTTCATGACTCGTGTCAAAAACCCCCCAATAATTCAGTGAATTTTGTAGGATTATTGCAATTCCAAAAGTATTTAAGTGCAATAATGAAGGGAGGAAAGTGCATTTGATGGTAAATTCCAGCATCCCAACTAAAACACTGGGGTCCAGTGATAAAAAATAACCATCTGTCTCACAAATATACTGGTAAAAAGCCATCTGTATTCTGTACAGAGTCAGTAGCCTAAGCTATTTTCCAGTCAGACAAATTCAGACCTTTTCTTAGGCTACAACATGCTAAAAATACTTCATGTGAAGCCATGTTCACAAAGCTCACAAAAGTGGAAGTCTGAGTCTATTTCTGATTGCCAACGTTTAATAATTCAGGCTGAAATTCAAGTTGCTAAAGGAACTTTTACAACACTTGGCAGTAGGGATGAAATGCCACTGTTCAGCACAAGAAATCAAAAATACACTCATTTTGGTGCAACTGAGCAAAGCTGTTTGCTTTGTATTTTTTTTTTTTTAATGCAGGAAAGTGAAGAATTTCTGCTTTGGCACAGATCAAGATTTTCTTACGAAGAAACAAAGAGAAAAAATCCCAAACAAAACCAAACCTGCTCAGAGCACCAACCTCCCCTGGGATGGTGCCAGGGATGGGGCAGCCACCACCTCTCTGGGTAACATGTTCAAGCTGGGGCATCAAACTCAAAAGAAAACTCCCCTCTGGCCCCCCTGGACAAGCCCTGGGCACAGGGGCAAGGAGCAGCAGCATTCCCCTTTATTATTATTCCACGTTTCCTTGTGTACATCAACTGTTCCTTAGTTACAGAGCTGTGCTCTTTCCAGACAAGTGTAATGAATCTTCAGAAAAGGAGCATTTTTTTTTTGCCTTTTTTTTTTTTTTTAATGGAACTCCCAAAAGGAATTCCATTTTTTTTTTATTTCCAGCCTTGTGTGCTCAGATGGGAGTGCATTTCTGTGCAGCCACCTCATGGTAGCACATCCCAGCCATCCTGCAATGAACATGTCAGAGAGACACAACCCCACATATTTGTGTCATTACAGCAAACTCTGGCATGGACTGAAGTGCATTAGTTATTTTAATTACAGCTGAGTCAATCTCCACTAGGTATGATTAATATTTGGCCTCAGCTTTCTCTGTCTTGAAGCTAAAGGAGCCTCCTTCAAAGTTCAAGACTAAACTCAGGGGTTGGAGCTTTAGAGAATTGCTGCAGCTTTGGCTCATTTTTCACTCTACCTTTTTGTTTAGGAGAAATGGAGTTTGGAACAAGACAGAAATGAGTTGAGGCAGCTTTTGGTTCTTAAATCAAGATAATACCTAATTACCAACACACAGAGGATAAGAGAGAAAAAGTTCCCATTTGCAGTGTTCTGGAGATGACCTTTTTAGATATGGAATCTCCAAAAAAATCCCTGCAGAAGCTTTTCCAGAGGATACAGGCAAGAATTACAGCAAGATGTTAGATGGTGATGCAGCTCATCCTCAATCCTCACTGCAAGCTCTACAAGACCTTGATGAAAATAGAGGTGGAGACTGGGAAAAAAAAAGACCTGGAAGAATTGCACTGACAATTCCAGTCACTTCAGCCCTTCAAAATATGTTTTGTGAGTGTTTAGTGATCAGTCTCTTGCCAGGATCCTGCCAATAAAACCTGTTATGCCAGGTCACTAAAGTACTAGAAATGAGTTCTGAATAAAAACACAGCATCTAAAGAAAAATTCAAGGCAAAACCCAATCTGTGCCATGCAGAAGAATCAGGTTCTTTTTATACCTGGCAATTCCAGGCTACTGGATGCAGGAGATGTGATTACTGTCAATAAAATCTGAGTGAGGCATCCAACCCAATCTACACCTGAATATATTCATCTGAGATTTAACAGGCACATCTTCCTCCAAAACCTGGACTGCAGGCTGACTGGGAAGGGTGGAAGAGGCTGAGGATCAATGCTCTGTTTAATATCAACAAGTTTTAAGCAAACATTGGCCATTTTCTGCTGAAATTTTACATGCCAGCCAGATTGCATTTCTCACCTCCAGCTCCAGAGTATAAATGAAATGGCTCTGTAAGACTTTCTGTTGGTAGCATGAAGGCAACACTTGGCAGGGGGAAACCTTCTGCAAACAGCCAATGTGGGCTTAAAAATACTGTTGCTTTGCTACTGACAAAATTGATTTATCTTTAGCTACCAGCTGGACTGAGGAAAAGATGTATGAATCCTGTAATGGAGGTGTAATGCCTTCTTTTATGTCTGTCTCATTGCCACTCTCTATGCTCCTTTACTCTGAATTCAACTGGATTTTAAACAAAACAAAAATCCAGGAGAAAACTTTTAACATAAAGAAAATATTTTTAACAGTTAGTTTGTTTTTATTTGCACTGAAGTGCTTCAGTCAGTCTGGCTTTAAACTCCAGGGCATTCAGATAAGCAACAAACTAAGAAGGAAAAGAGTTTTAAAAGCAAATATCAATTTTTCTAACTCCAACAACCTTGCATGAGCACTCAAGGAGGTTCATACTCTGGTCAGAAGAACAGCAGAGCACCTGCTCCCACCATGAAGAGCTTGGGCACCAATACCTGTCACCAAAACATCACCTGAGGGTCAGGTTTGGAAGTGCACAGGTCCAGTCTTGGCAGAAGAAGTTCCATGGCCAGGAGCACAAATGATCCAGCTCCCACCAGCCAATCCACTCATTCAACCAGCCATCCACATCTGTCAGTCCACTATTAGGCTCATGCAATAAATCCTTGGCAGTTGCTGTTAATTAACCCCTTCTTTCCCAGGGAGTCAGCATGGCATGGCTGAAAGCAGCTGCCCCTTGTGCCTGGAGGCATGCAAGGAGGAATCCAAAGTGGGTGCACATTTTCTCAGCAGAGTTGTTCCCAGTTCTTCAGCAATCCTCTGGTGACTTCCTGAGACCTGCCTTTCTCCTGGGCTGCCTGGGGGTGTCTACAAGCTTCCCTTTCACATTTCAACTCCCAGGTTCCCTCTTAATCATCACCCCTCCTGGGAGCCAAAAGAGCTTTAACCATTTCCCAAACTGGGATCAGTATTGCTGAGAGCCATGTAGGTACTGCACAAACAGCTGACTGCTGACATGCTGCTTGTCCTCCTGCTTCCTATCCCCCTCTCCATCCCTTTGAAAGGAAGCAGGTTGGAGCTCTGGATGTGCCTTTGTGGGGGAGGGGGTGGGTTCCCCAGCTCAGGAAGCAGCAGGAGTTTGAGCTGAGCTTTCAGGGCACTATACTGGGAAGAACAGTTCAGCACAGACTGGTTTGGGTGGGAAGGGACCTTTCAAGGTCATC
>JAOEGS010020567.1:6999-21016 GCA_025447755.1 Corythornis vintsioides
ATACTGTATATATATGATATTATATCCATATATATTTCATAATATATATATATTATATCCATATATATTTCATAATATATATATATTATATCCATATATATTTCATATAAGATGATATCTTGATGTTGTCAATGGCAACACCAAGAGTTCTGTTTGAAGTTGTGCAGCAGCAGCTCCCTTTCTGAAGAGATGGCCTCAGCTCTCAGCAGGAGCATGGGCATTTCTCTGTAGCTGCACACCCAGTGTTTGGGGTCTGCTACAGCTTAGCCCAGTCAACCCAGGCTGTTAAGTTGGTACCAGTGCTTCCTGCACCTGCAGTTGCTGTGGAGGTGACATGAACTGGGCAGAGGTGAGTTGCCAAGTTATCTTCCACACAATTAACTTCGTGATGCTTTGCAAGGTTTCTGCAGCAGTGATGTGGGTACAGTTTACCTGAAGGGATAGTGCTGTGGGGTGCCTTGGTGCATGCCATGGGAAATTGACTTTTGCTCAGCAAAATGCAGTTTCATGGCTTGGGAAGAGTTGTGGATGGGGCTGAGTGGCTGTAATGACCAAGGTAGTCAACATTGAAAGCAGTGAATGACTTGTTCTGGTGCATGATGGAGCTGAATAATTTAGAGAAAGCTGCTGGTATTTTCCCTTTGTTTAGGTAGCTTCTGTTGATGGTGTTTTTGAGGCTGGAAAGTGCATCTTAGACATCATGTATCCCAGGAATGTGTGCTGGAATGGCCACGTTGCTTGACCTGGCTCTTTAAGTCAAGCAGTTGGGTGGATTTGAAGAAATCTTTAACCCAAGTGCCTGATGGTAAATGATCATAGTGAGCCCTGACCAGAAGAGGAAGGGGAGATGTTCTGATGGATGCCACTGGAGAAATAATGCTGCAGAGGGTGTGTGGGGCTCAGGAATGTTGCACTGCTGTGCCTGCACGAAGATAAGTGTGTGAGTGGAGCAGCAAAAGTTGCCACAGGCTTTTGGATCAGAGCATTTAGAAGAGAAGTTGGGTGTTGGCTCTGAAATTATAACCAGAAGGGAAGCAGCAGCTGAATTTTCCAACCAGGGCAGACTTCTTACAGAGACAACTGTGGAACATCATCTGCTCTGACTTTCAGTAGGAATAGAATTCTAGTTTCATTCTGCTACAAGCCCTGTAGTTCAAAGAAGCTGCTTTTTGCCAGGAATGCAGGCAATTGTTTAATTTTTAGACAGGCCAAGAGTATATTTTGCAGAAAGATAAATGTTACTGTTGCTGCAAAGAAGTTGATGTTTCTTGCAGTGGAGAAAATCTCTCTAGTCACAGCTGTTAGTGCCAATCTGTTGGGTTTTCTGCAGTTACGTGGAACCTGTGTTGTTATTTGTATCCCATCTCTCACCTCCTTCACCTGGTTTAAGCATCTGCAACAAAAAGCAGTGCAGTGAATTGACCTGTGAGTGGGTTTCCTTGAGGGAGGGAGGAAGGAGACACAGTTTCAGCAGCCTAAAGAAACAGAGTGTGGCTGTTGGCCAGGTAAATGTGAACCATTTAGTGCACTTCTAGATCCCCATGAATCTACAGCCACAGATTCATTTCCCCACGTTTGTAGGAGGTTGAGCATCCTCATCAGGATGAATGTTTTGTGCCTTGCTGAGAGAAGAAAAGCTTTCTGGCAAGGCATATTTTTTACAATATATGTAAATGGGATGGATTCTCTTTATGCAGTTGCTCAACTGAAACCTAAAGAAGCAATTTAAAATATTTTTTTAAAAATAATGTTCTTAAGAAGATGGTACCTGTTGACCATTTAACTTTAGATGTTGCAGTCTTCCTCATGACTGGATTCTGGCTTGGGAGCCATGGGTATATATAATTTAATGTGTAGTAGTTTCAAGCTAACATCTTTGGGTTGTTCTTTTTCTTTCTGTGTTTACTTATAAAATTAAAATATTACCTTTCCAATAAAACTTTGGTTTTAGAGACTTTGAAATAGACTTTTACAAAAATGATGATTTTGGGTTTCATATTTTAGTAACTGCAGGGAAATTGGGGAAATGCTTTAGAGGCCCATGGAAAGCCAGGTGCTTTTCTTTCTGTTTCTGGTTTTGTTTTTTAGTGGATCAACTAGTGAATGTCCAAGAGACAAAAGCATGAGGTTTGTGCAGAGTGGGGTAACTTGGGACACAACATTTCTGGAAGCAAAATGCTGTTTATCAGGGGGATAACCTTGCTCAGTGCAGCAACAACCAGTAGTTTGGAGTTGTCCAGAGGTTTTAATGTGTGTGTGATGTGGGGATGCCAGCTGAATATAAATGTTTGGACCCTGGTGTAAGAGTAATAAAGTTCCCCAGCAGAATCCCTCCGTGTCATTCCAACTGGGAGTGTCTTAGAAGTGGAGGCTGCTTCCTAGAAGATCTGCAGAGAGGAGGGGATATCAGCAAGCCTGCAAGTCTCTTATTTCATCAGAGACTCAAGTGGAGTGTCCTGCAGCATCTCTGGCTTTGGTTGCTCCTCTCAGTGCCTGTGGAAGCTGACAAGGACGTTGCTGGGCTCTGTGACAGCAAAAGAATGGTGGCTGTTTTCCCAGGTGGCACATTTGAAATGCCTGTGGGATTGTGCAGGCAGGCACAGATATTCATGAGGCAACAAACAACATTTTCTGTGTGGTGTTAATGCTTTGGCTTTAGATAATAACCCGTGGATTGATGCGTTTGAATAATGCATGAGAGTTATTTTTTCCCAGGTAATGTTTGAGCAGTTCATGATTGACTGGAAGTTTTGATTGTAGTGGTCCAGATCAAAAAGGGAGTAGTGCAGAAATGCTTGTGATGCCCATACCTTTTCAGAATGAGCATAGTTCAGAAATGCTCACTGAGACACTGGCACTGCTTGCATTTCAAAATAGCTGGAGAAAGCCTAGTTTTCATTCTTACCTGGTGCCATAATTACCAAAGTTTCTGGAGTTAATTTAGAATGTGTAGTAGCTACATATACCTTCTGGCTTACTCAGACATTGTGAGGATGTTGGTTTGTGTCTGGGTGGTTTTCTGGGTGTTTGTTTCTTTCCTCCTTTTTGGTTGAAGAACAGCTGGAATCAGGAGGGGGTTCCTGGCAGACTAGTAATTGATTATACCATTATAATGGGTAGATTCCAGATGAGAACATATAATAAATTGTCCTCTAACTCTGATTTTTTCCATGTGTGCCTGAGCATAGAGCAAGACTCACCTCTGCATTGTCAAAAATGAGACACAGGGGGGTGATGCTCCAGGTTTGAGAGCTGGAGTTTGACCCTAGACCACGTGTGAGGGCTTTAGAGCTTCTGCTTTAAAACCATTACAGGCTGCTGGCAAGTGTTCTGCTAAATCTGGGCTGACTGATTACATATCTGCAGACCAAACTTGGGAGTCATGTTTTAATACTGGAACAATAATTGTTTTGTCAGAAATAGTGATCCTGTTCCTCATTTCACTTCACATGATACATTCTGTGACTTGCTAATGTCCTATCCCACCAGCATTAACATTTAATTTTGATGCTGCCAAGGGAGCTCTGAAAGAAGCTGCGTGGCAACCTAATGTGCTGTCTTCTGTCACTCTGAAATGCCTTTTTCCCCTTGGAGTGTTTTCAGTGTGGGAGATTTTTTTTTTCCTGTTTGCAGATTCTGCTTTTAGGTTGTGAGCAAGGTAGGAAATTGGATTTCTGACTTTGCTTCATTGTCAAGAATTTTGTGCATGTGTGGCTATAAAATTGAGTGTGGTGTGGGTTGGGTTTTCTTGGTTTTGTTTTGGTTTGGTTTGTTTTGTTTGGTGGGTTTTTTTACTGTTTGGTGAACCTGGAACAGCCTTTACTGAATTCTGAGATTCAGTGCCCATGGATTTTTTCAGGGTATTTTCAGAGCAATGAAGCTGGTGAAGGGCATGGAGAATAAATCTCATGAAGAGCTGTTGAAGGAGCTGGGACTGGTTAGTTTGAGGAAGAAGAGGATGAAGGGAAACCTCATCACTCTCTACAACTACCTGAAAGGACACTGTGGAGAGGCTGCTGCATCTTCTCAGGTGATAGAACAAGAGGGAATGGGTCCAAGTTGCAATAGGATAGGTTTGGACTGGGCATTAGGGAAAATTTTTTCACTTAAAAAATAGTCAAGAGACTGGACCAGGCTGCCCAGAGGGAGGGGGTTGAATCACCATCCCTGGAGGTGTTTAAGGGTCATTTAGATGCAGTTTTGAGGGGCATGGTTTAGGGATGAACTTCCTAGAAGAGAGTTAATGGTTGCACTTGGTGATCCCAAGGGTCTTTTCCAACCTTAATGATGGCAGGATTATTGCAAAAGAAAGAAAAAAACCCCAAATCAAAGCCCCCAAAACACCTACTGCATAACATCTGTCTGTTTTGGTTTTTTTTTAAGGAAATTAAGAGTAAAAAAGAGTGACAGAGAGACTAAGTGATTCAAGTGTTACATTGAACCACTGTTACTGAAGCATTGTTCTGATGAATATATGGAAAAATTATGGGGATTTGACAGTGCTGTTGGTATCTCCAGCTACATTTCAGATGCCATAGCATATACTGTCACAGAAATGTTGCAGACCTGTGGCCTTTTCTTGTTCTAAGCTTGTTGGAGGTTGATTTTGCACCTTAATAATGGATGAGTGCAAAAGTTTCTATTTACTTTCCCAGCTGCTCAGGGCATTCTTGTTTTGAGTGTCGGGGAAGACTGGTAACATGTAGGGTTTAATTTGCTTGTTTTGGCTGCTCAGACCTCAGCCTGGTGTCTTCTGTACTGTGCTGCTGAGGATTAGAACTTGTAGAAATCTGCTTTACATAGGGTATGAACATTTTGCTTTGTGATGACAGATGTGATTGATATTTTATTATTTAGTAGTTTTTTTACTCTGTATTGATGTGAAACTCACTCATATTTAAAAACCATGCAAGGAGTCAGGTGGTGATAACTGGACCATTGTTGTTTCTTAGCACTTCCTTCAGCCCTGTGCAATCAGTGTGGAATCAGCTCTGCCATCTTTATTAGTAGGGTGTGTTCCTGCATGGAAAGTAAGTCATTAAAGACAGAACTACCTTGTGGTACCCTTCCACCATTTGAAAAGGAGAATAGAAATAGCTATGCACTAACAAATAACCAGCATTCTACCAGGTTTGTAAATGGTAGGGGACATTTTCTTTGTGAAATCCACCTCTTCTGAGTGTCCTGAGATAGACTGCACAGTGTGTAACTCTTCAAATGCTTGAAAAATGAAGCTGAATTAGTCACATATTGGAAGCTGGATGATCTGACAAGAATGATGTCAGATCATTATGAATTATTATTACATACAGTTATGAATCCCTTGTGTTTCATCCTGCAGTCGTACTAAGAAAAGAATATTCCTTTGTGTTACTCTTGAAATTATTAGAAACTGTCCTTTTGAAAAATATGCTACTCTTCAGACTTTTGGAAAGTGACCCACCCCATGGCTGTCCTCTGAATAAAAGGATATTGTAACCACATAAATGAAACCTCTTAAAGGGAGATCAGCCATGGAACGTGCTGGTAAAATGAAGGCAGCTGTGTGGTGTGAAAGTGCTTGTTTAAAAAGCACATAATCCACTGAAAACTTCAGGTGGACTTTTATGGAATAGTGAAAATTCTTTCCTCCAGTCACTCAGTCACAGCATCATTTTATTTGTTTGGCTTTATGCAGCTGAGAGTTCTGTGTTCCCATGATGCTGGACATGAGCAGCCAGAAGCAGTGCTGGAGAATGATACCATTTTATTGTTAGGTAAAGCTATTGAATGTGCTTAAAATACTCAGACATTTGTCTAAGAAAGATGCCCTTGGAAAATAAATGTGCCTTTGAAGTCAGTCAGGACTGGGGGCCAGCCTAGAAGGATGGCTCACAGGGATTCTGTAGGGTTTTCTTAAGGGTAGTAGTGAAGTTTTTGCAGCTGATAGGAGTGAGCTTTCTATACCTGTGGACTGCAGTCTTTTCAGAGGCACTCCACAGGCTGAAGAGCATGTGTTGAAAATGAGATTGACACAGCAGTGGTACCTGAGTAGGGGGGAATTCAGCAGGCTCTCAGTAAGATCTGATTGTGCAGACAGCAGTGTAAGGCAGGAGATCTGCAGGGAAGAATCTGGAATCAGATGCTTGCACAGTGGCTGTGAATCCACTGATGTTGCAGCACTAGCACATTTTTTATTGGATGTATTAACAGGAAGGTGGTGTGAAATAGATGATATTAACCTCCATGCTCATAAGCCTGAGGTGAAGTACAGCACTTAGTTTATGAGATGTAGAAAATGTGCTCTGAGGGAGAGCCAAAAGCACTTTGAATGTTTTCTTTTGGAGAAGAAGGGGAGATTTCTGTTGATAATGTTCTCTAAATATGTTAAAGATAGCAGCTTAGTCTTTCCTTCCCAGCTGTCTTCACTGGGGATGAAACAGTTTGTGGGTTTAAACTGCAGCAAACATGCTTTAAGTCAGAGTCAGCCTTTCAACCAGGAGCACTGGAACACATTAGGAAAGCTGTCACATTCCCAGTAGTGCTTATCTGAAAAATGAAGAAGTTTGCCAGGTAGTTTATATATAGAAATTTGGAGAGGCTTTAATTAAGACAGCCTGTGGTCCCTTATGGTATTTGCTGTCATCCTGGTTATTTCTGCACGGTGCTGGGATGAGTTTCAGTTACAGCAGTGATCCTGTTCCTTCTCCCCTTGGGATGAAGGAGCCTCCTGCTGCTGGCAGGTACTGGATGTAAAGAGAAGTATCTGTGAAACTGCTTCCAGCTTCTACAAAGTCTAGATGTTCTGAACCTGACTGCTCTGACACAAACTGTAAGTTTAGCATGTGCTAAATTGAAATATGATTGTTCCAACGTTGGCATGTGGCTCTAATTTTGAAAGAATCATAGAATTCTGTGGGTTGGAAGGGACCTTAAAGCTCATCTCGTCCAACCTACCTGCCCATGTTGCAGTAGCTGTGTAAGCACCAGGCTTGTGACAGCTTGTGGTAGGTAATTCAAGTGCATCTTTTGGTGTAGGAAGCCAGTGTCTGAAGAATATTCATCCCTTAATACATAACTTGCTATTCACAGCAGTCACTTCAGATTTTATTTGATAAATGGGCAGGTGCCTGAAGACTGTGTAGAAATCAGATGTTGCATAGAATAGGAGTGAAGGAAATCAGTTCTTGGTCTTGTACATCTGTGGAGGGTGGGTATTATCTTGTTGTTAGTGCTCTGCTTCAAAGGTCAAAGATTTGATGAGGACCTGGAAAATCAAAGTGTTGCCTTTTGTCACTTCTTTATTCTCGAAATTCTTTAGCAATATGAATGGATTTTATTATCCATTTTTGACTCAGAAGTAGGAGGGATGTGAAACTGTTAAGTCTAGAGCTCTCAAGAGAAAGTGTGATGATGCTTTAGAGCAAAAATGATCATCTGTCTTGGTATTTTTAACTCTCAAAGTTAAAAAGTCTTATTTGGTAAAAATAAAGCCTTCTTTATTGTACATGTGAGGTTACTCTGGAAGGCTGAAATCCTGAACTACTGTTAACATAAACTGTCTTAAAATCACAATTAGGTTTTGTTGATGCCTTCCTTCGAGGTTCCAAGTGATTTAAAAATGCAAAAATAGATGCCAAATCATTTTTTTTTTTCTCTTAGTTGAGAGAGAAAAAATAACTTGGATTCCTTATGCTGGAGTTCTTCTAAGGTGCAGTCATGCTTTTTATTTTTCCCCCTCTTAAATCTTTGGCTGATGAAAGGATGCTAGCTGTAAGGAGAGCTCTTGCTGGAGACTTTACTTCAGCTTGAGGCTGTGCTTATTGTTTTCTCTGATTTTAAAAACAGAAGAAAAAAAAAAAAAAGAAAAAAAATCCCCAGTATTCCCTAAGATGTTTTTTAAGTTCAGGATGTGTTACATGAGGTAATTAGACAGTTGGTTCACTAACTGAAATTGTAAGCTAATGCAGATCTTATTGTTGAAGTCAATTTCTCATTGAAGAGAGAAAAATGGAGAGAAGTTTCAGAACTATTATCTTCCAGGCTTGGAGGTCTTTAGAGATGGTGGTAGAAGCAGAGGAGAAATGGGGATGCAAAAAAAAAAAAAAGCAGATGCAAATGGGGGGAGTTTCTAGGATCCATCCAAATGAGATCCATTTTTATCCTTCTGCTTTGGTGCATCTTGCTTTTTAATTTTTTGGTTTTATTTATTTATTATTAATTCTTACATGCTCTTTAACATGGGCCAAATACTTAATTTAACTGAGCTAGGAGGTGAGGATTGTACAGGAGTGGCCATGAGGTGGTGTCAGCCATGGCATGCTGGAACGTGCAGGGGCTGCTGTTAAAATCCCATCACTGGCAACCAGGGGCAGACAGGTAAATGGTGTATTTTCTGCCTTAAAAATCCCCTGATTTTGGATTGTCTCCATCCAAGGAAGAAGAGACTTTTGGAATACCTTTCCCCAGGAAAGGGTAAGCACCTTAAAGACTTGGCTGACTTGATCAGGGCCATACAAGAGAGTTTTGTTTAATTTATTTTTTTTTTTTGTGATAATGGATTTTTTCAGATGTGTCTTTGTTTTTACTGAAACCACTGTATCTTAGGTGTGGATAGAAGACTTTTGTTCTTTTTCTGATGTTGCTGACCTCTTTTTCTCCAAGGATTTTATGAAGGGAAAAAAAAAAAAGGCAAACCTGTGTTTGGTCAGAATTCTACACCTATTTCTACTTACTGCTCTCAAGTCCTGACCTACCAACAGCAAAACCTTTTATTGAGAGCATTTATTTCCTGATGTGAGGCAAAAATCTTGGACAAGTTAAGACAGTGTTGAATGTGGTTTGATGATGGAGATTTGTTTTCTAATGTTTCTGCAAGTGAGGTGGCTCAGGACCATGGATGCCCAAACACCATCACAGGAACTTCATTTTGCCAGGGTCTTAAATACAATTAAATTATAAACCATCAGTCCAGTTAGTGCTCAGGCAGCCTGGGTGAGCTTTCTTTTGCATCTTGACTTTCTAAACTTCAAGTTCTGTTTTGCTTTGATAAAAGAACTCAAAAAAAACAACTTAAAAAAAAAATTATTTACAATAAGCACTAGCTGCTTTGTGTTGGGAACAGAAGGAACCATATGTTCCTCTACCTCCACATCCCAGCTTTCTTCTTTCTCTGTGTGTTTTCAGACTCTTCTGTTTTCCCCCCAGTACACACCCAAGTTACTGTTGTTATCTTTGGCTGTGCTCCAGCACTCATAATTTATTGTTTTGCAGAAAAATAACATTATCCTACACTGAATTTCTATAGTATAGTGTGGCTGCCATTCATTGTTCTGCAAACTGGCTGATTTTATTTTACTCAAATAAAAATGCCTGCTTTTTAATGCCCCATTTTCTTCTCTCCCCAGATTCAGTGCTGTTAGCTTGCCATCAGGTGCTGTGTTGGGTCCTTAATGTTCTTCATGGTAGACTTGACTGGGAAAAACAGTCTTTTTTTTGGCTGGCAGTCATTCTCTAGGGAGTCCCCTATATATTGGGGTCTAAAATAATGACAATTACTGCTCTGGAGGTGTGAAGGGCTCAGGTCTTTCAGTGTAACTGGTAAAGAACCTATGTTTGGACTTCAGAAACTGTTTGAAACAGCCGAGGTAGGTTGATGTGGGGTATTGGGCTTTTTGAGAGCTCTCAAAGGACTCTCTTGCTTTTGTATGTGTAATATATCCACTTAAAGCTTCTCAGAACACAGCCTGTGCTTAAGGGAAGCCACTGTGAATTTGTTGAGGCAATACTCATTTATTTACACAGCAGAGTAGTTGAATCCTTGCTTTAATGGTAAAAAAATTGGCTACATACTGATCTTAAAACATGTGGAATAACAAATGTTATTTCTCTAAACTTCAAAAATATCTGTAGTATATTTAACTTGTCCTTAGGAAGCTTTATTCCAGCAGTAAAACCTAGTGAGTTTCATCTTGAAATAATTACACAGTTAATTTTGCACTATGGAAAGAGTTGGGAAAGGATGCATTGCTGTTTGAGTTGTTTGCTGTGTTGTGGTAACAGCTCTTAAGATGTTGCCTCTGGAGCTGTCAGAATGTTGCTCAATTTTCTCTGAGCAAACTGCATACCAGAGCTGATGCTTGATCACATCTTGCCTTCCATTCAAGCTTGACTTGCTGTCTCCTGCTTTAGTTCTCTCTGGAAGGCTGATGTCAAAAGATTTAACAAAGGTGTGGGGTCTGTATATCTCATCCCAACCCCAGGGCATACTGAAGCTGTTAAATATATTAGGAGATGGTATTTTAATTGATTTTAAACTGATCTTTATTTACAAGTAGGTGTTGTTTCCTTTTGTTTGTATTTTGTTGTTCCCCCCAAACTGTTCACATGTGCTTTTATAAAACAAAAGGTGACATTTTACTACCTTTGGGGTTTGTTGAGGTTCCAAATCTCCTGTTAGTACAGTTTGCATCCTGTGACATCAGTCCTGCAAATGATATTTAGCTGATGGAAGGCCATGGTGGTGGAGAAAGCTTTATCAGTGCTAGTGCTCAGACATCTAAGGACATGGTGTGCCATGGAGAGTAGCTGCTTCTAAAAGAAGTCTTGGATGTGATAGAGCTGAATGAATGAATCAACTTGGATTTCAGGAAGCACTGAGTTGTTCTTTAACAGTCTGTTTATGAAATGAGTAGTTGTCACATGTCTAGATATTAAACTACTTAACTATTAAGATAAATTCTGTCTTTTAAGTGTGATTATAAAGTCTTCCATTTCTTTGTGGTGGAGATAAAGCAGTTGCACTGACCTTGGCTGAGCAGCTCAAAGTATAACAAAGGTGGGTTGCACATTCCTAGTTGGAAGTAAGGAAAAATGTGTGTAACATGTCTCACTTTTGTCTGATGAATCCTTCTCCTTAGCCCTTGGGGTGGTTTCTGGGGGATGTTTTACTAGCTCAGCTACTCGGTGACGTTGTTAATGTAGGCTGCTGACAGCCAGTGGGACAGGAGGCTCACAAATGGAGGAATCCAGAGTGAAAGCATCCACAGTAAATTCTGCAGCATATCCAGAGTTTCTCAAGTCATGAGGCTGGACAAAATAAGGTGAATGAAATGATAAAGCCTAATGATTAGAAGTCAATATTCAGAGCATATTTTTACTCGGAGTTAAAGCCCAGCCAAGAATTGGAGGGTGAATTTCTCTAAAAACACTGACACGTTCCCCCCCTCCCCCCCATCTTTTTTTTCTCATTTCTGTCTTCACATTGCCAGTGTCAGTGAGGAAAGGGCACTTTTGCATTCATGAACTGCCACTGAGCTGTAAGAAAGCAGAGCTGAGGCTGCCTTGAGTTGCCCCAGCCTGCTGACGTGAGCTCGCAGGCAGCACCACGCACTGCTGAGAATGTGCCACTGTGGAGTCATTCATAGTTCAGAGCCCTTGCTGTTGAATTTCACATCCTCCTACCACATGTTTACAGGCAGGAGCAGCACGGCAAGCAGACAGAAATAGAAAACCAAATTGTCACTTCTGTTAGATCTTGAATGCATTCAAACACGTTGGCTTAGCTTTTGTGTGCTTAAAGCAGCAATCTGTTCTCAGAGGAAAGGTTAGGAAGTGATTTGTTTTACTTGCTGTCCTCTTCATTAGAAGAAACTCACCTTTTTTTTTTTTTTTTTCTTTTTTTCCTTCTTTGAGATTTGTTGCTGAAGATTTCATTTTTTTCCTGAGAGCTATTTATTGCCTGGTGGTGTTCAACTCAGTTTAGTGTGTGTGCTCATTTCCTCAGCTGTGTGGGCTGCTCCCTGCCTGTCTCTGGAGCTCTCCCAGAAAAGCATGAGCATCAGTGGCTCTGCTGTTGAAACCTGGTCAATATGGCAGTGGCTTTTAGAAAAGTAGTTGTCCTGGAGCAAATGAGTTCTAAATTCTCCATGGGATATGTCCAGCAGGTGTAAGGAGGTTCTCCTCCCCCTCTGCTCTGCCCTAGTGAGAACACAGCTGGGATATTGTGTCCAGCTTTGGGCTTTCCAATTTCAGGAGACAGAACTACTGGAGAGAGACCAGTGGAGACCTGTGAGGATGATGAAGGGACTTGAGCATCTCCCCTGTGAACAGACAGGGAACTGGGGCTGTTTAGTCTTCAGAGGGGATCTCATTAATGCCTATAAATATGAGGGGTGGATGCCAGAGAAGGGGCCAATCTCTTCTCTGTAGTGCCCAGTAACAGGACAAGGAACAACAGGTATAAACTGGAGTATAGAGGTTCCACCAACATGAGGAGAAACCTTTCTGCTGTGAGGGTGCCAGAGCCTGGAAGGGGCTGCCCAGAGAGGCTTTGGAGTCTCCTCTGGAGACTTAGAACTTGCTGGATCTGTTCCTGGGTGATCCTGTGTTGGCAGGGAGGTTGGACTCAATGATCCCTAAGAGATCCCTTCCAACCCCCACCATTCTCTGTAGATTTGAGGCAGATTTATAAAGATACCACATTGGTCTGTGGTTTGGAAAGAAATGATCATGTTAAAATTACATTTACCTTGGACCTCCAGAACCAATATTCTGCCTGTGAACAAGACTTTGAGGCCTTCAGAAGGTTTTGTAATATTTTTATCACTACTTTTATCATGACTTGTTGTGCACAGAATGTGGAGGCAATAATTGGTCGCAGAGTTTCCCACTGGTCTAGCAATAGCACGTGTGGATTATGGTCATAATTCAGTTTCCAGTCTGAATACTCATAGTACAAATAAAGTATCTGCTGCACACAGAAATACAGAGGTGTAGTTCTCCTGACCATACTCCAAAAGATGTAGCTCTTGCTGTAACAGGTTCCCTAGGGATGTTACTGGGATTTTTAAAGCAAGTTGGGTGAGACAGGGTGGGTAAAGAAATGAAATGTAGGTGGAAGCAGAGCCCTGGAATGCTTTAAAGCAAAGATGGAGAAGTTTGTGGACATGTATGGCACAGAGTTCTGAGCAGTGGAACTAATAATGCCTCCTTTCTTAATGATTTGGCCAATGATTTATTAATTTATGTGCTTTGACTCAGTGACCTTGGTTTCCTCTAAATAAGGATTTTGGCTCATCTGGAGCAGAGCATGTTTTTGCTGGTGACTGGTATGTGTATGCTTGGCTTTCTGCTGCCAACCAGTGTAAGAAAAGAGTGTTACCTGGTTTGCTGATTTGACAGGGCACCCAAAGTGTCTGTCTGCTCCTTCAGATGGGCTGATCATGGCCAGGGAGGTCCAGTGATGGGGAGGAAAAACTGATGGGCAAAATACTGACCGCAGGAGCTTAGTTAAGCTCAGAGACCTAGTTTAAAAGCAGTGGTATCCATGGTGGAGAATGTAGAGAGAAAAGAGTGGGATACAGAGAGAAGTAGAGATGAACTTGGCTTATAATTTGTCCCCTTCAGGCAAAAGTTTATTTTTAACCCAGCATATCAATTTGCAAGTCATCCTGTAATCCCAGCCATTGCACTGAGTGCCTTGCCAGCACTGCCTCCTAGACAGAAAGTATATACCACACTGTATTTTTTGTTTCACTCCTTGTCTAAATGACTTAGTTACCAGTTGATTGGAATTAATTTCATTTATGAAATTATGCTTTAAAAGTACATAAGCAGATATAAGTTATTTACTCTAGGAAAAGATGTGACATTTAATTTTTCTCCTTTTCATTTCCCTTTCTGGCACATTTCCTTGGTTGTTCTCTGCTTGTCTTCCACAAAATACATTTCTTTTCCTCTCAGAGTGGCCAGGAGACTCTCCTTTGTTCAGTATCACTCCTCAGCTCTCACCTGCTTCTGTGACTTCTCAGCTTTCCTCTGCTGCCTTCTCTTGCCCGTCAGGTTAAGTTGGTGCTGGTTCCTGTTTGTGCAGTGTTGGGGATGCTGTTCTTCCAGGGCAGACTCTTTCTGCTGTGCTGGCTGTACTTTCTGGCTTTCTTGCTACTTCTTGACCACTGCAGGAAAAGATGAGGAGAAATAGTGTCTATCCTGACTTGGGGATGAGTCAGACCTGCACCTCATGTAAAGAGGGGTTTTT
>JAOEGS010020567.1:29343-40275 GCA_025447755.1 Corythornis vintsioides
AATAAAAGGTTTTTTGCTTGAAAATCCTAGGTTGTAATCTAATTTTCTTCCTTGAATATAATTTCTTTTTAACTTAACTTTGGAGTGCATTTAACTGTTCAACAGAATTGTCTTGTTGCTGTCCAGCTGGGGTTCCACTGCTGGACTTCTTTGTGCTCTTTACCATAGGCAGCCTTGTTGCAGCTTCCAGGAGCACACAGGGAGCCAGTTGAACTTGCTTACTCAGCAGAAAGTTCACTCCAGAGGGACAGTAAACAGGTTTCTGCCATGCCAGGGAGTTAAACTGGCTTATTTTGGTAATGATGGTGACAAGGGATGGGATGGGATGGGATGGACGTGTGGCTGGGGGGAGAGGGGGAGGCAGAAAGGAGTGTCACTTTTTATGACAGCAGATTCCTAAGCATTAGGTCACTTTAACAGCTTTGACCACACCCATCCCAACACAGTTAGAGACCAAAGGCACTTGTGTTTGTGCAGGGGCTGGCAGACATCCTTCCTTGAGCAGCAGTTTCCTTCCTCCCATGGAAACCCGTGGTCAGTGTGCAGAGGCAGGTCTGTGTGCAGCCAACTCCTAAGGTGGAGACAACAGCTCAGAATCCTCTGTGCTTGCAAACAAGGGTTGTGGTGGCAGTGGCTGGAAGCACTGCTGAAAGGTGCTGGAGCTGTTGCACTCCTACTGATAATTAAGTGGAAAAAAAACCCCAAAAACCAAACCAGTCCGAGGCAGCAAAGGCTGGTTGGTTGTTTTACAAGTAAGTGTGTAGTTAGGAGGTGGAAACAGCAAGGCTTTGGCTTTGTTCCATTTACAACACTTAAAAATGTGTGTGTGTGTGTGTATATGGCTGGGACAGTAGCAGGCCAGGTGAGGATGCACACACCTGGCTGTGTGTTCAACTCTGAGCTGGTAGAGTGGGACAGTGAGTGAGGAATTTCTTATTATCAGGGGTCACTCAGCTAACTGGGATTGTCACTTCTTGGAGCCTCTTCACCCACCCTTTCACTTTTCCTCTGTAGTGCTCTGCAGTTTGGGAACTGATTTTTCCACATCCCAGCCTTTTTAAGGGGGACAAACTTGAATTCTGAAAGACCTTAAAGCCTAAGATGAGTAATGGGTGTCTCTGCACCAGAGGCTGTGGTTGCTTGGTGGATTTTCAGTGAAGCAGGGTAGATACTCAGGAGCTCTCCTAGGGAAAGGATGATGCTGTTTGCACACCTTGTTTGAACACTCTGCAGCTATGTTTGGGAAATCAGTTGTAGTTTAAATCCAGTAATTCCACCAGATGAGTGAAGTTTGCTCTAGTGCAGTTTAGCAGGAATGTGAACTTACTCTTGCCCTCTGACTAAACTAAAACATGCTGAGCTCTAGCTGTCTGTTTTGCATTAAAACAAACAAAAACTGCCTGTTGTATCTAATTCTGTAGTTGTCAGCTGTTGACAAACACTGCTGCCCAGGATTTTGACACTGCCCTGGCTTCAGATGGGAGAAGGAAGTTCTTCAGTGCTGCAGTCTCCTCTTTCTATAAAAAAGAGCCCCTAAATGACCAGTTCCAAATTCCCCAAACACTAAACTTCCCTGAAATAAGAGCTCTATAGACAGACTGCCACACACCCAAAACAGCCAAGGAAACCCCTCCTTCCCAGTTCCTCCAGTTGCATACATGAAGGTAAAAATAGGGTGGACATAGATGTTCCTACTGCTTTTCTCTTCACTCCTCCTGTCATAGAGCAAGCTACTGTTTCATTTGGAGCTGTAAATATTTTCCATCTCACTTTCTTATAAAACATAAGTGTTGGAGGTAATCAGAAAAGTTATGCTTTCAAACTGGTAAAGGGTCTATGGTCAGGCAGAGCTAGCACAGGACAAAAGTAAGTAATTCAAGCACAAGATGTAGGTGGCATCTTGGAAAGGATTTAATGACTTCAGTATTGTAAACATTTATTTTCAGGAAACTACTTATATTTTAAAAAACAATGTTCAGCAGGTGTAGTGAAGCATTAACAAATCAGCATTTAGAGGCATTATATGGAAAATTCTGTGGTAATACTGAGTTGGTATTTAAAATGACTGGGATATACTGCAAAAAAACCACTGATTTGACATTGTTTTGTTAGTTTTGGTTTGGTGATGGTTTATTTTTGTTTGATTTCAACCCAAGTACAAGGTGAACAGAGGCATTTAAAAGTATATTTGGCTTAATCTATGTGAACTGTGATACTTGAAGTGTTGACTTTTAAGATACTTTAAGTTAAATACTTGGTCAGAAACTGACTAGTAATGAAAAAAACCCACAAACTAAACTTCTCTTAATTTTAATTTGTACTGCTTTTATACCTGTTGATGTGTTCTTAACTGCTTAAAATGTCAGTTGAACTATTTAGCTGGGGGTGAAGCCATTGGTCTTTTTGGTGCATTTGTAGTGCTCTAGGGTATTAGTGGCACTGCTGTCTACAGATTGATCAAGTGTTGCACAGAAGGAGGCTCTAGGTGGCTCTTTGTGGTTCTAGTGCTTCAGGCTGAATTCTCTGTTGCATCATCTTGCACCATCTTCATCATCTTTTCCTCTCCTGTTGCCATGGATGCTCCTTCCTGAGCACCTGCAGATGGAGAGGGGCCATGGTCTGGCAGCAGCTTCTGCTGGTGGCCAATTGGATCCCTCCACAGCCACCTAGGGCCCTGGGAGGTCTCACCAACCCCCATCTGCAGCTGGGATCACAGTCCTGACCCCTGCCAAGAACTGCACAGCATCTCCTGGTCCTCCATGTGCAGCTGTTTGACATTCAGTGTGGCTGAGGAGAGCCGAGCAGTTCAGGGGCTGCTGGTGTTGCCAGGCTTCTGCTTAGTCCAGTGCACCTGAACCATTCTGCCCCAGGTGAGATTCAAACTCTGAGTTTTATTCTCTGCTGCTCCTGTTGCATGGTAAGAAGAGGTTTTGTGTTCTAGAGCACATTTCTCAGCATCCTAAGGTATTCCTCCAGGAACTCTGTCAGTCCCGGTGCTTCTGGAGCACCCACCCACCCATCCATCCATCCACCCACCCACCCATCCACCCACCCACCCATCCATCCCTGTGGAGGCAGTGAAGCAGAAAGTGGCTGCTTTAAGGACAGCATGGGAAGGAAAGAAGCCACCTGTGTCTTTAGCATTGAAGAAACCTGCATCAGGGGAGCAGGTTGTGGAGCTGATCTGCAGCAGGAGTTAGGATGGGAGTCTTGCTGCCTCCTGTCCCCCCTGGCTTTTCCAAGGCAGAGGAACAGCAGAGTGCTGTGTTTGTTAGCATTTGGAACCAGCCATGCACAAGTGTGGCTGTGTCTCTGAGGAAGAAACTTCCTCAGCAGAGATACTGGGCAGTGACTCAGTTGTTTCAAGCTTGTTTTTCTGTCCCTCCTCATTGAAGCTTTGCCTGGAGAGGATGGACCTTCACACGAAAACAGATGTTGCCCTTTAAAGGTGTGTTTGTCATCTCAGGGCAATTTCACCCATCAAGGCACCATGAAGTCCACTGGGTCACCCAGCCAGGGGCAGGCAGGCAGCCCACTTCTAACCTGGGCTGCCTTTGCTGACACTGAGGCTTTCAGGGTTGGAGCCTGGGGCACAGAGGAGTGTAGCTGCTTTGGAAGCAAGCTTTTCTTGACTCTTAAGTGCCTGGAGTAATGTATAATTGAGAGAGCTAAGCTCATAATCTTGCTGCCTCTGTTCTGTCCTCACCACATCTAACTTAGCAGCTGTTTTCTTCTCTGGAGTGGCTCTCCTCTTCAGCATCTAATGGAAATTAGATCATTAAATTGGATTTTAAACTTTCCTGGTTTTCACTGAGATCTTTCACATTGTTCCCTCATTGTTTTGATGTAGAAGGTAAGAAACACCATAGTGGGACCAGCTTACTGCTGTGTGTCACCAAATGCAGGAAGGCTCCAGCCTTGTCTGCTTCCTTCAGTATCTGCTCCCAGTCCTGAGGTGGATGATTTCCAGAGTTCCTTTCCAGTGTTGATCTTACCTACTGTCATGTTTTTGTAAACTCCAGTTGTGAATTCAGCATGGAAGCACAGCTTGGGTATTTATTGTGTGCAATTATTATTATTATATTAATATTATTTAAGTATTATTACTGTATTATCTGTCTGCATTGAAGCAGCCTGGGCTTTTTGGAAGTCTGTGTTTTCTTTGGATCCCTTTTTCCTTTTTGCTTGGAGTGCCAGCAGGGTTTCTTTTTGCCAAAGGCATATTCATCTTAGCTCAGCAGCTTGTTTGCTGTGCCCTTAGATCTGCAGTCTTGCCATGGAATCACATTTACCAGTCTGTAGCTCTTCAGATCCTCACTGGAATCTTTGTGGTTGGTTGGTTGTAGGTTTTTTGGTTTTAAAGAAACCTACACATAATGAGAAGTTTCCTCTTCTGACTCATCAAGCCCAAAAGCACAGGTTTAACTAGTGAAAATTCAGTTATGACTAGAGCAGTGCTGCAGGTTTCACCTCTGTGTTGTATGGTGTAACAGGCCTGAACTGGGCACATGGCTTCATGGAAATCTGTAGGACTTAGTTCTGTGAATATTGCAGAGTTTTGTTTGGTTACTTTTGGTTTTGTTTTCTGTTTTTTGGGGGGGGGGTTGTCTGTACATGGTGTGGATTTTTTCAAATTTTTTTATTTTATTTTTGGTTTTTTTGAAGTGGCCAGTGATCTGCTCCTAGCTCTTGGGTTAAAGGGCAGTGTTCTGACAGTGGCAGCAGAACCTGACAGACCTTAGCCTTTGCTGATTTTCTTTATTATTTCTTCCTTTTTCTTTTTTCCTCTTTCTTGTGTCCCTTAGTTTTCTTAGTGGGAAGGCTGGTTGAATTTTCCTGCCTGACCCTGCCTTATTCAGGACCCCCTCACATTCGTTTCTCCTACAGCAGTGCTCTGAATCCAATCAGTGAGATGACCCAGACAGCAAGGATATGTTTTACCATCAGAATCTGAGCTTGCTTTCCCTCCCAGGTGACTTCTCTGATGCTTAGAGCATAACCTTCCAGTTTCATCAGCAAGATTTAGTGTGTGATCAATGAGGGCAGCAGTGAGAAGCAGCAGCTGCTGTGGTGAGTGGTAGATTTCTTAGCTGCCAGAGGAAAAAGCAACACACCAGTCAATCAGCTGTATGTAAAACCACTAAGTTAGCCTATTTTTTATTTTTTTTTTTTACCCTACCCATATTTTTCATATGAAAAAATACCTCCCAGTGGTGGCTGCTGTAGTGATTGTGATGTCACTTCCATGAAGCTCCCTGCTGCCTGTTTTTGGTATGGTGGGCTGTGATGGTTGCAGAACCTGCAGCTCAGCCTGGCTGCTAGAAGCTCATGAGCATCTCTATGTTACACATTTCTTCTTCTAAGATAAAATCCTGTTTGGTTCCTCTTTTTTAGGGTGTTGTGTGGTGGGGTTTTGGTTTGGTGTGGTTTTTTTGGCTTGATTGGGTTTGGTTTTGGGTTGGGTTGGGTTTTTTTGATGGATTGTGTGTGAATATTTTTGTATTGGACGTAGGAACAGATTTTTCTTGTAATCTGAGTGTATTTTGCAGGCAGATCTACTTACCTGTAGACCTTTGTTTTTATGCATCACAAAAATCATCTTGCTGGTTTAAGTGCAGTTAATTTGACAGTGCAATTAATTTGACAGTGCTTTCTTGTTGCATAAGCAGCTTTCTGCTTCCAAGTCTCAAAGGCCACAGGTCCCTGTAATGATCAAGAGCATTTTTATTACAGGGTATGATTTCTAATGCTGTAAGAAAATGCTCTGGCTTCCCACTCTTGAAGCATATTTTGATTTTTATATTGCTTAGTGATGAAGAGACCTTCTGAGGTACTTGGAGTTATGGAGGCAACCCATCTTCACTCATCCTGTGCAAGTATGGTGCATCCCAGCCATTTCTTCATCTTTTTTTACTCTGTTACTCCTTTTTGAGGAGTCATTCTGCTGCCTTGGCAGATGAGCTGTGAGCAAAGGCAGACCCATCCCTGGGATAGATTACAATCAATCACTGAACTAAGAGCTGTCTTGGAGTAATGTCACTACTGCCATCATCTTTGCTGGTGAAAATGGAATGGGTTTGAGTTTGACTGTTTCCCAACCATCTATTTTTGATGAACCTACACATTAACCATCCTTGATGATGGGCAATATAGAGAGAAATATCTATCTAAATATCTATTTTTTTCTTTCTTTGTGATGCATTACTTTTCATAGCTCATATCTGTCAGATGCTTTGGATGTGACAAGCTGAAAGGGTCAGTAATTAGATTAAAAACTAGATTGTATTTATGGCCAGGTTACAAAGGCAGTAAGTGTTCTGAAAGAACAATCACTAATTCTGAAATTGTGTAATAACTCCATTACATGTCATTGTTTCAAAGAAAATCCTGGATAAAGAGCTGTTTCTCCTCAACTGCATACTGAATTATAGGGCTCTTTTATTGATAAAGGATTCCCAGTGAAATACTAGATGCTTAGTTGTATACAAATGGAAATGCAGACAGTCCCCAAGTTAATTTCTTGGCAGATAAAGGACAATTACGGATTTCTTTGTTGCAAAACTTGTTTATTCAGAAGAATGCTTTTACTAAAGGAAGAAAAAATGTATTTTTAATAACTTTATCTAAACTGAAAAACAAGAACCTTTTTTTCTTGCCATACCTTGGTTTTTAAGGTGATGAATCTCTTTGCCTTTGCTAAAATTCCCTGTAATAAGTTTGATTTATGCATTCATTATCTCTTCTAGCTCCAGTGCTAGGCTGTAATGTCTTAATAGAATTTTACTGTGGGTTTGTGGGTGAGTGGCTGCTACTAGGGAGAATAACTTCAAGACTCACTTCCTTTCTCAGCCAAAAAGCCAAGAATTGAAGCATCATTTTGTATGCTCCATTCCAAGAATGACTTTCTTCTCAAGTCAATGCTACTTGCTCTGTTCCATCATTGTCATCTGTCCCTAAACATGCTGTGTGTTTCTGATCTTGATCTGTTTAAACACCTTAGTCAATTTTACATGGTGTTTCTGTCCAATCTCAAGATGAAAGACTTAATTTCTGAACAAGATGAAGACTCACTCATTGTAATAATTGCCTGGATGCTGCCTGTGCATCCTGTGCACCTGCCTCAGCCATCCCCAATTAGAACAGAACTGTCACTACTTGGTGCTAGAGATGTTGAGAGAAAATCTTGGCTTTCTTCTGGATAGTTCTGACACTGGTAGGCTTTAGAGGTGTCACTTTTCCTTAAGTCTGTTCAGAAATGGTTGGGTTATGTCATGTACATCTTGGGCTGGGTTTGCAAAGTGAAAAATAAATAAATGGAAAAAAAAATAAATCCAGAAATACTGCCTCTGGTTTGGGAAGTCCCAAGCCACCCATAGCTGAGTTTTGCTTCTAGCTTGCAGAGTTGAGAGGAATTCTTGCTAAAATAGTGCTGCTCTCCTCATTTCCAGATGCCTGTCTCAATTTTAAGACTTCAAGCCTCAGCAGTCTTCCTTAATTACAGCAAGAGTTTTGAGTATTTCAGCTGTATGTGTAGAGATGGTCTCTGAAAGCCTCCAGTCAGCTCATGTGCTGGAAGAAAGGAATTGAATCCCAGATGTCTGGGCTCATTCTTAGAAGAAATACTCCTTTTGTTCATGTTTTCCTTTGTGGAGAGAAATTATTTCCATTGTATAGGACTTGTGTTAGCAAAATCTGTATATTGCAAAAAAAATATTTGGAAATATCTTAAATAGTTTGAATTATATTATTTTTCTTTGACTGAGGGAGGGGAGAAAAAGTTGTTTATTGAGTTAAGTGTCCTGTTTCTGAGAGAGGAAAAATCAAGTTTATGAAGCCTTGGAAGAAAATAATATTTTCTGTTAACATGAAGTATGCATTTAACTTTCAGTTCCTGTGGGGAAGAAATGCCTGCACTGGTGTAATGTGGCCAGTTGGGGTTGTTTTCCCCTAAGCAGAGGTGGGCTATTGGTCTGACAGCTGGAGCTGGTGTTTTGCTTTGGGAAAGCAGTGGATGTGGTGCCTGGTGCTGTCACTTTGGCTGTGATATTTTGGGGCTGGATCAGTTTGCCAGATCAATAAACTCACCTGCCTCATCCTCCAGCTCCAGGGTTGCCAGATCTGCCAGGGTGGGGGAAATCAAACCAGCCTCTGGCAGCAGCCACCACTTTGCTCAGAGGTTGTGTGCTGGGAAAATGAGCTGCAGTTTCTCCCAACTTAAATAGCTGTGGAGATGCCCAACACTGAGTTCTCTTGCTCTTCTTGCCTTACTATTTTTAGTACTGTCAAATGAAAGAAATAAAGCAGGACTTGCCAGTGATGAAAAGCTTATGGGTCTCACTTCTAAAATGCTGCCTCATCTGTAATAAGAGCTCCTTCACCAAGGCATCTGTTCCTGACATGGAGAGTATCTGCCCTGCACTGATGGCATCCTTCCTGTTTCTTCCTGGTGACTGAGATAATGCTCCTCTTCAGTTCAGAGCTCTCTAACCCCCTCACTCACAATGTGCTGAGCAGCAGGCTGTGGTTATCACAGGGATTCACATTGCCTACTGCTCACTCAGAGACCTTTTTTCATTCCCCACTTCCCACCCATGGTGGATGTTGGTTCTGAACAGCTGGCAATTTTATTTTTTTTTCCTCCAACATTAAAAGACAGGCATCAAATGAATGCCTTTTTGTAATTGCATTCATCTGGTTTCCCTTTGGATTTTGGCTGCTCTGTCAGATCCCAGATCATCTGTTTCTCACTGTGATTTTCACTCTCTAGGTTGGACTCTGGGTCTGTGATGCAGTTTGCTGATCTTCCAAGGCAATAGCATGGCAAGCACATGCCTTATTTTTATTCTCTGTTTAGTGAAGTTGGACTCTAAGAAAATACAAAAGTCCTAGTAGGGCAGAAACTTAATTGTGAGGTGCTTGGCAGAAGGAAGAAATTGCAGAGAGTAGATTGCTCTGGTGTCCTGGAGAGCAGCAAAGTGGATCAGCATCTAGGGCTCTGGGGAGGTGGGAGTTTGGTCCTCTGCCATCCCAGGAAAGCTTTGCCTGTTCAAGCAGGTGCTGCTGTCCATTGCACCTGTGTTTAAACAGAAATTGCTGCTCTTTTAGACCAAAAGTGAGAGGGTGAAGGGCCCAGCAGTGCCATGAGGCTGAGATGCTGTGGCAGAGACCTGCAGCAGTGCTGGGAGGGCCCCTGCCTAGGAGGCTGTAGCAGCTGGCTGTGGGATTCTCCACACTGCTTGCTCTGTGGTCTGGCAGGGGCTGCAGAAGCCCCAGAGAAGAACTGGGAGGCTGGGCTGGGCTGGGCTGCCTGTGGTGGTGCTGACAGCACTTCATGGACTTGGAGAAATTGTTTGGGAGCTCTCTCTGTCCAGTGTTAATCTGATAATAGTCCTGCTCCACATTCTCTTCTCTCCTTGCAGCTCTGCTTATGTTTCTCTCAGCTTTTTTGGTTTTTGGTGTGGTTCTGTTGTTCTTGGGTTGGTTGTTTTGGGTTTTTTTTTGGAGGGGGGTGTTTGGGGTGTTTAATATCCCCTCCCCCCTTTAGTTGTTCCTTACCTTCTGTCTTTTTTCCCTGCCTTCTGTTTTTAGCCTGTGTCCTTCTGACCTTCCATCCTTCCTGAAACAAGTGACCATGGGGATGTTTCCTCTGCAGAGAGAGAGAGAGAGAGTGAAAAGGAAAAAAAAAGATTATATTCTAAGGGATGTGGGATGTACTCTGCTGACATATGTAGGTTTAACTAGGTTCAGAAAGTGTGTAGAAATGCAGTTAAAAGTGAGCCAGGGAGGCAGGTGAGCAGCAGGTAGCAGCCTCCTACCTCAGTGGCTTACAAGAAACTGGTGAAAGAGATCAAAGTTGCCTTTGGCACGTTTGCTAAACCTTCTCTGATGATGGAAGAGGAGGAGCAAGTGAAGGAAAGTTGGGGTAAGACATCCCAGTACCGAATGGGCTGGGTTTCCTCAGCCAGCAGTTAACCCAGAGCTGTGCAGCAGAGGGACCCTGGAGGCCACAGTCTCCTGCTGAAGCTGTGTTCTCATGCAGCCTCCACTGCCTGGCTGTCCCTGTGCTGGGCTGGACCTGGAAGCTCTTTGGGGCAGGAATGACCTGTCCTGAGATGAGAGAACCAGATGCTCTTGTGATCTTTTCCAGTGCTTGCTTTCTAATTTGGGGAATCACCTTGTCTAAATTTAAAGTTGATTTATACAGCTAAATAAATTTGTTGTGGTGGGTTTGTCTGCGTGTGGGTGGGGAGAGGAGCACAGAAAGAATACCTACTAAAAATAACTCGTTAACAAGCATGAGGCTGCTTATAAAACCCCACTGCCAGCCAGCATTTAGATTACCTTAATTGTATGTTTCCAACCCTAAATGTTCTCTGCATCTTGGTGTTGGTTGGTGTGTCTGTTATATCAAATCCAGGCTCGTGAGGCATGTCATGGCTGTCCCATTTTCCTGGAAAGAGATTTCATTGCCTTTTCCTCCTGACATACTGACCTCAAAAAGGCAGAGGCCACTTGAGCTACACACTATTTCATTTTTTTGTGATAAAGTCAGCTTGTCTTTCTGAGCTGTTTCCAGTTCTTTTGTGGTGCTGCCGTAGTTTGTTTTACTAGAAAAGAAGAAAGTCACTGCTATTCTTTTTTTACTCCATTTTCTGCATAAACTTAGCACTCAGTATTAGATTTTAGAAGCTGTTGAGCAAACTGTAGCTATACCATGTGTTGAGCTAGGACACCATTGCATTCGTGCTGGGTGGAAAAAATAAAGGTGTTTGAGGTATTGAACCCTTCTGACCTTCCTAAGACCCAGACAATCATGATGCTGTTCATCCTGGACAGGCTTTCTTCTTTCAAGCCAGTTGCAGCTGTATTGAATACTTTTGAAAAGATTACAATCTCAATTAAAAAAAAAATAAAATTGAGTTTTTAAAGTTA
>JAOEGS010020569.1:0-16267 GCA_025447755.1 Corythornis vintsioides
TATATATATATATGATACTTCCTTTAGTAAGAGATGAAGGTAGAAATTATGTTCTTTTTTTGTACAAAGAAACATTACAAAAGGAGTAAATGAGAAAGGAGCATGGCATTATGTTAAGCACTTTTGGGAGAATGAAAAGTTAAAATCAATCTCTGTGTTGTCAGGCTCTTAAGTGAGGAATGATACATTAGACTACATGATTTTATTTGATTTGTTGGGAAACCAGAGCTGCTGTGCTGTTTCTTGAATGGAATTATAGGCTTCATTTAAAGAGAGATGCAAAGCTCACACATCATCCTGGAAGAGATCAACATAAGCATTTTCTATATCATGACTAATGTTTACTGGAAGAAATCAAATTACTGTTACACAGACCATCTGTTTTCTTAGCATGCAATCATGTAAGTGTTTTAGGACAAGCCATCCTTTTTAATCAGTTGTAAATCTCTTATGGGAAGGCACTGTTTTCTCTAATAAAATCTATTTTTATGATGAATGTAAGAGTTTTAAATACTGGTTTCTTCTATGTATACATAATGTACACGTTGTTCAGAATATAAAGAGTAGGGGTGTACAGCATTAATTATGAACTGTCAAGAACTTAATTTTAGGGCTTTTTGGGTAGCCATTTTACATATTTGTTGAATCTGCAACTCATTGCTGTTTAACTATTATAGCAAATAACGTAATGAGTAATGTCCATTATTATCCTGGGAAGTTGCTTCCTACCTACATTTAGTAAATGTGATATATAGGGTCTCTATTTTGTAGCATGTCTACTGTGATAAAAGTGAATACTGGGAAATATGATTGTCCATAGTCTATGTACTTGGAAAGACTGAAGGAAAGAGGGCATGGTTCATTTGAAAATGACCCTATGGAATGACATTAGATAAACTTGAATTTATAGATTAGGAAGAAGTCAGGGATAGAGTGTGAGATTTACTTCATGTGTAAGGGTAGCATATTCATAGCTATTTATGGTCCCATTCATTTTAGTGGATGCATAATTGAGCCTGCCATTTTATTTTTTAATCATTTCTTTCAGCTTCCCCAATTTGTATATTGTCTTTGGGTACACATAGGATGCTCTTTAATTCAGAGGAAGATGAAGGCCTGCATTTTAAGCACCTTCAGTCTCCTCTGATTTCAAAAGAAGCTGTTTGCACACAATACCAGACATTGCACTGAATGCCTCTGAAAGAAAAGAAGGGAACAAGAACTGTAAGTAACACAGATGGAAATTCCCTGAGAAGATTGGCTGTCCCTCTCAATGAGGTTGGAAAGCCTGAATTTTATTTCTTCAGACACTTTCAAATCAATGGCATTTTGTCTGAATAATTAAGTTGCTTACTCAGGCTTGAAAAGTGTATGGTGCTAAATTCTTGGGCTTTTTTTTCTTGGATAAACATGAAGAGGGAAAAACAAATAGAGCATACACCTGGAAAAAGTATAGTGCCTAGACTCTAGTGCCATCCCATGGAAACACCCAGGGAAACATCAGGTGAAGTGAAAGGCCCCCATTAGAAAGCTAGTCTCAAGATCTCAATGTCCTATCTGTTCTCACTTATTACAGTTTCACTTGTGAACTGCCAGCATGTGGCCCAGGGAAAGGTGCCTACTAAACTCTGTTAATCAGTCCTAGCACCTACCTAAACTAGGAGCTTATTCAGATCAGTCAAGAATCTGATGAGAACTAGGTCATCAGTTAATCTTTTATTGGTCTGTGTTAATTCAGTAAAAGGAAGAAAGCAGAACAAGTGCTTCATGACTTAACATGTTAAGTAAATGTTAAATGACTTACAAAATTGTATAGGTAATATAAAGTAAAAGATAAAATAAAAAATAAAAATACAGCTACTAGTGGTCTAACAGTTTTACCCCATTCACAGTATCTTCTATTCAAAATCAGCATGTCTTCTTTCAAAAAAATATTAAACACAGAAAAATAAGGGTTTTTTTTGGGGGGGTGGGGGTGTTTGGCTTTTTGTTTGTTTGTTTTCTTCATTTTTCTTCCACAATTATTTTATTCAGAGGGAAGAAAAATATGGAAAATTAAGTATTATAAGGAATCACAGAGTCGTTTTGGTTAAACAGACCTCTGGATTAAAACAGTGATGTCCTAGTCCAAGTGAGAGAAACCTAGATAATGTTTCTCAAGGCCTTAATCATTGATTGATTGATTGATTGATTGCAAGTGTTTATTTAGAAGTTGCCAAGTATTTTGAATTTTTTTTAATAAAAAGTTTTTTGGTTTTTTTTAGCCAGAACTTTGAACACAGCCAGAACTGTAAGTTCTCTAACAGTTTCAGTAGAAAAGGCAGTATATCTTCCAGTGGTATGGTCTGTTTTTATTCAAGAAGATACATTGATGTATTTGCTGTTTTCATAGAGGATATTGGACTAGTTCTAAGAACAGTTAATGCTAACACTGCTGCTTGAAGTAATAGTATTTTTATTACTAAGAAATAATTCAGCAAAATTACTTAATATGCTTAGTGGTAAAGAGTGGTAAACTACGAATTACTGTTGTCATAGTTACACTGTATTTTGATATAGTAGCTGCGTTCATCTAAACAGTAATAAAATAATTTGCTCAATGAGCAATTACAATGAATATCTTAAAATAAAAGTATAAAACTCCTGACTCCATTTAAGTGCAGTAAGTAACAAATGCTGCTGTTTATTTTAAGAATTTCCTGTGTCTGTGGTTCTGATTACACTGAAGTGGGAATCAAAGACAAGGTGCCATACAGGAGACTTTATTTATAGTAGCTTTATAACTGATCTAAAGGGAAACAATAGATTTGATACCCATGACCTTTAACAGAATAATCTCTGAAGGCAAGTTTTCAAATTCACCTACAAAGTTACCCTTAGTGAAAGGCCTCTGTATTTTAGGCATTGTGAAGCAATTACAGTAATTACCCTTTCTTGTTAGGTTGGGTTTTTTTTTCTGAATTATTCTAATCTCTTGGCTATTCAGTTGACAAGAAGAAACATTATTCAGAGCAGCTCTGAAACCCCTTTAAGGAATTTGCCTATTTCTGCTTTTAATAAAGATAAGTGCAGTGTATTTAGGGATTTGCATGTTTGCGTTTTTCCACTTGATCCATGGCAGCCAAGAGGATGTGATTCATGTGTGTTTTCCAAATTGTCCTCTTCTGCTTCTCTACCAGATGCACTGCTTTTTGGAAGGAAATGGAGCAGAAAAGTGCCATAGATGATTATCATGCTTGACTTTGAACTGCTCTCCCAGAGCTCACTTGGTGTTACAGGGAGGAAAAGCAGGAAACAGAAATGCTTGGTCACTAATCTGAAATACATTTCTATAAGTCTACAGGTGCTCAAAAAAAAACCCCTACAAAACCAACAAATGATCTTTAAGGAAGACATTCTGGAGGAAAAGCATGTAGACATGATAGTTTAGAGAAGATAGAGGAAAGAAAATGTGAAGAACGATGGGATTGAATGAATACTTCAAAAAAATCATGGTCATTGCTCTAGTACCTGAACAGTAGGATAGAAACCTTAAAAATACATGCATTTAACATCCATGAAAGAAAAAAATATTTGAGATGTGCTCAGTTAACTAGTAGAATTGATTGATATGAGATACTATTGACAAAAACACTGGAAACTCTCTTCACACATATTATTTCTCTTCAACTAAATAGAGCAGCATAAAAGATTCTGGCACTTACTAACCAATAATCCCACCAGGCTGATTATTTGGAAACCAACTCTTGGGGTTTTTATTCCTCAGTATTGACTACTATTGAAAGCAGGAGGTTGGAACCACATGAATTATAGTATGATTGGAAATGACTGTTCCAGTGGCTTCATATGTCACATTTAGTCTCTATATCCTCTTTGTCACAGGAAATCATCTTACATCCAGACCAAGAAACATAAATTCACTTGGCTGTCCTATATCTCTAAGGGACCTGATGCATGAGTGGACTAGAGAAAGGAAAGAGAGAAAAACTCCAAAGACCTACAGATCATCTTGCTGGCAGGGTGAGTAAATGTCCTGGCATCTCAGTCTTGTTTTGTCAGGTACACAACGAGTGATCCTGCTTCAAGCGTTGCCTCAGGAGTTTCCTCTCCAGTAATTTTTGAGCAAAACATGATAAAAATGTCTTCTGTTTCTGTGTATCTGACACTGGTGCCTCACATATGTTAAATGCTAAACCAGACAAATCCTATATTCTTGGTCTAAGCCTCAAACATGGATTTAACAGAATAGGTAGTTCTATGCTGTGAGGTTTTTTATTCATGCTGTACTGTTAAGGTCCTTTTCAAATCGGGTGGGTGAAACAGAAATATCTACCTGTTACCAAATAATTCCAAACTCTTCATAATTCAAGAAGATATCCAAAAGAAGAGAGAAAGGAACAAAACACAGTTTTCCTGCTGAATGTACTTAGGCTCTTACAGATCTGGGCACTGTGTTCCTTGCTTTCCTTAGACAATTTTTTCCGTGCTTACAAAATGTAAGGGAAAAATTTACCTAGCTGAGAGACAAAAGTTTAGCTGACTTATGTAGTAGTCAGAACCTAATTATATAACCTTTTTTTCTGGGTTCCCCTGTTGCAAAAATTGGTAGAGGCACAGAGAGCACAGCAGAGACTGGAGCATTTCCTCCAGTTCATAGCAGTGAGTCAGGAGGTCTGTCAAGAACTAACAAGCCAACCTAACAGATTCAAGTCCCATGTACAAAGGGTGACTTAGTTTTCAAAATCACAGAATCATAGAATATTAGGGATTGGAAGGGACCTAGAAGATCATCTAGTCCAACCCCCCTGCCAGAGCAGGGTCACCTAGAATAAGTCACCCAGGAACTCATCCAGGCGAGTCTTGAATGTCTCCAGAGAAGGAGACTCCACAACCATCCTGGGGAGCCCGTTCCAGAGTTCTGTCACTCTCACTGGGAAAAAGTTTTTCCTTGTGTTTACCCTAGAATATTATCCACATTGAAACAGATGATTAATGTGGCAGAAAATCCAAACAAACCCTGAAGATAACTTTGGAATCCTCTGATGGTTTGTGTCTGTACAAAAGACACAGTAAAAGCATTGTCCTCCTCCATTCGGATGGCCAAAACTCCTTCTGAGCATATGCTTCCCCACTGGATTTACTCCTGCCCATTTTTACACTAAATGCATTGGCAAGGCCCTGTCTGCTCTGCCTTCTGTGCTGGGGTAAAAATCATGAGCTGAATGAGTAGAGCAAACCCATCTTCTCTGCAACCTAGTCCCAGGAGATGCTTTTTTAAAAAAGAAAATGTAGATCAGCTGAATGGTGTTTTTAGCAGCGTGACAGCCCACCTCAGCTAGGAACCTTAAGGCAATTTACCAGAGCCTGCAACATGAACAAAACGAAGGGTACTCCAGAGAACAAGTATTTTCCTGCCAACAGCTCTCTGATATGTAACGCAATATCTAGCAGTACGATGGTGCCTTTACAATTGGTACTAAATGATGTGTTTAGTATAATAATAGGCTGTTTTTCTTAGTGTACAAGCAATGTTTAGTTTTTGCTGAAAGTCTACTTTTTTTTCTACTGCATGTTCTTTGACAGGAGTTGTGTAAACACGTAGGCTGTCTGGACTTCTCCCTACTTTCCATTTAGAATAAAGGGAACTTTGCTTTTTTTCCTTTTTATTTGGTTAGGGGTGGGTTTTTTGTGCTTTCAGTAAGTACTGTTCTGAGTTTCCTGGAACTTTCCTGATGCTGGTGCACAGAATTTTTACAGAAACCAGGTAATTCCCTTGCCTGCTCTGAACCTGATGGCAAAAGCATCAACAATCCTGATGTTACTGGACTCTGGAATCCTTAGGAAAAAGTTGTTTGAGGGCTGAGGAGTCCCTTTTCTGCTCCAGCAGCTGCTTTGTGCCTCCTTGTGGAAAAGGTAGTGGATACAGCCAGTGGCCACAGATTTGTCCATACTTCATAAATAACACAGTGTCTTCTTTGATAATGTAATTACACTCTCTTGTTTTAATACATTACTGTACTTTTTTTATCCACCCTTTCTTCTCCCATTTGGTCTGCATTATTTTATATGTCTGTGCTGTGGAGATGGGCTTGACTTGCATTGACACAGAGATTCCATTAAGTGAAAGCCAGTATGACTGAGAACAATAAAGGTTTTCAGTAAAGGTGCCAACATAGTTGAGGATTAAAATTAATATTATTTTTATTCTTAAAACCATTTCTATGTGTATTACTTTTGCAATTCACATATAAAATAAAATCATCCTTAAATCTTATTGAAGTTTCATTAACATTACTACAGAGAAAATAAGAAGTTGGTAAATGATTAAATGTATAATTAAAGGTTCACATTTAATCCTGTTACTGCAGTGATTTATGGCTTCCATTATTGGGTCTAAGTAATACACTTTTTTTTTTTCCTAGTGTTTTTTTTTCCTTCATTTCTGTTAGTGTCTGTAATCTTATGACAAGGAAATTTATCACAAGGACAACTTTTTTGTCCTCAGCTGCAAAGTACAGAAGAGAGTTAAATAAAAATACAGAAGATGCAAAATGCTTCCCACTGCAGTTGGAGGGATGGTTGTGAAGTGTTCACAGTGTTAGGCCAGAAATGCTTTATGTGTAAGAACAAAGGTAGTCTCTGTGCTTCTCTGCTGTCATTTTATATGAAACAGGTGTCTTCAGTTGCCAGTCCCAGAAAGTCTCAGTAAAGACAAGGGGCTTGGAGACACAGACTCCATCTTTAGTGCACACCAGAAGTGGGTGGAAATCTGCAATCAATAGAAATACTGTATAGCAAAGGCTGAGAGCCCAGTGCCTACAGGCTGCAGAGTTAAGGCTCTTCTCTGGAGATAGCAGAATTTTTTAAAAGGACTCATCAGATTTCATGGTCATCACTGCAGCCCAACAGGTATGTGGGATCTCACTGGTTGTGTGAAACTAAGGGCTTTTCCCTTCATAACCAAGTTACCCAGCCACTGGGCTGTGCTCTCCTCTCACAAGGCTTTCTGCCAGCTGCATTATATTTTCAACTTGGCTCTGATAAAGCTGTAGTGGGAATTGTGGACCACTCCTCACTCATGACTGTCAGGTGTACACTGAGCAGATCTGAGATGTTGGGACTTAGGTATTGTTTTTGGGTCATAGGGGTTCCTGAATTTGAGATGAGCACCTTGTTGCTGAGATGGAGTTGTTTGTGGGACTTCAAAGACAGAGTAAGAAGTGAGCTCCAGCAGCCACTGAATAAGCATTTCCTGGTGATAGTTTTCATATTCAGACATGTACATTTGTATGTGGTCCAAAATTTGTCTTGACCACTTAAAGAAATAAGATTTCTTCTCCTACCAACATATTAAACTAAGATTCACCTCTTAGAGTAATTTCACAAAATAACTTCTGTTATTTACCACATTATTGCAGTTATAGCTTAGGTACTTTTTCTGGTTAGGAGTTTGAATTCACACCTATGATAACTCCAGCTAGAGCTAGTAACAGCAGAAAAAATACATTGTCTTGCCTTCTCTATTTTAACCTAAATATACCTTATAGATACACTTATTGACAATTCACAGCAATGTTTAATATAGTTTAATTACACACTGTTGAAGGTATTGTAATTTACATTCTCCGTACTATTGTATGTTATTGTGTGTCTTCTTATTGGTTGGGTCATAGAAAATATTGTGGCCATTTGGTTTTAATCCTCTGAAACAATTATAGTATGAACTTCTGAAAAGCAGAACTCTAGCAGAACAAAAGCATAAAAGTGAGCTTTGAGTTATGTACAAATGGACTTCTCTTTTTCTTTAATATGTCTCTGTCTTTCGGACAAGCTTTTAATTGCCCTAATATTTTCCAGCTTGCTTTCTCTCCCTCTTTCTTGTTCTCTTTCTCTCTTTCTTTCTCTGTTCCACTCACTTCCTCTCTCTTCATCTCTCTTTCCTCTCTTGTGGCATTGTTAAATAGCAGGGGCAAGCAGCTCAGAAGAGTTAATTCAGTAAGAAGTTCATGCAGAGGAGAGTTAGCCTTGTGATGAGAATTTTTATTGCTTGCTTTCAGGCTAGACTTTTCCATCCAAAGAACCTCAAGATATGAGAAGCCTCAGGACACACAGGAAGACAGTTTTTCTGAGGGAAGATTACCACTTTTTTGATCACTGAGTTCTTTATGAACTTTGATAGGCTTCATGGAAAGCTTCCGGCTGAAGCAGAACATCTGCAATTTGACTTGGTAAGCAGAGCAATGCTGAGAGCTGGGCTGCTGCCCACTGCCTCTGACATGGCATCAGGCAGGCCTGGTTCCAGGATAAAATTCCCACAGCTGCTTTTGCCATTTCAAATGCAAGACAACATTGTGCAAAAAAAAAATACACCGAAGCTGTCCTTTAATTATCTCCTGTTCTCCTGTGCTCAACCCAGCTGATATAATTCACCTGCTCCCCTTGTATATTTGTGTGTGTGCTGTGAAGGAATAAAGTGTTATTCCAAAGAGGTACTGGATTCAGATTGTCCTGGAATTTGTGTCAGGGACTCTCCTACTTTCTTATAGCACTATAATGTACCAGGATGAGGAGTTGTAGCAGAATGGGATGCAATCAGAGAGATAAATAAATTATATTAAATTTAATGATTATGTGATATACTCTGATTCTCCCTTGCCAGATATTCAATAAAAACCTTGCAAAAAAACTATTTTAAAAATTTTGCAAATAATATACTAGCTGGACTATTAGTATTTAGAAAAGCAGAACAAGTGATCTGGAACTCCATAGCTAGGACTTCTGATGTAACAAAGGCAATGTTTCTCTCTCTGACCACCTAATGCATACAAGAAAAAATTACCAAGAGATTCAATTTATTTTCCACAAACCAGTCACAGTGACTACTTCTTGCTTACCTCCTGCTGCAACTGCTTTGATGAAATAATCGCTGACATGAAATAATAAATATTTTCATTTAAAGCAATATGTGTATAAACATCATATCTAATACTATGTTAAGGTGGAAGACATTTTATTTGCTATTCCTGGGAGGCCAAGGTTGTTACATAGAGCTGAACTTTAAGTTACTCTTTTGACTGTAAGCAATACAAATGCTTCTCTTTTGCTAGACAAATAGTGAACGATATTTAGCACCTTTTCAAGATTGACAGCAAGGTAGCAATTGCTCTGTGGTATTATAGTTTTACAGGCTAGCCTAACACATAGTCATGTTTTTTTGATGGATATGAAATTAGACTGAAAAGTATGGCAGCAGTTTTAGTGAAGCTTGTTCCTTTTTTCTAGATATACAGTTTTGTGGAGCAGGAGAGGAGAAGAAGGTAGGCTGAATGGGAATCCCTAGGGAATTTTGGAGACTGGAAAGAGAACAATTCTGGTGGGTTTGATAGAAAAATTACTCTGGCTGTTATTTTTAAGAGGCAGTAAAACTTCACTGATGGTCAAGAATGATGCATTGGAGCAGTAAAGATTGAAGGTTAAGGAAAATTAGTTATCCTAAGTAAATGAGGAAAGCCTGCAGGAAAGGCCAGAGTGAGGAACAATATTAAACAAAACAAATTTGGGAGATGGGAAGAAAGAAAATTGGTGAGATGGGATTGATAATATTTTTCTTCCCACAATCTTTGGGATTTATACACAGTTTTGTCTTTATGCATATAAACACAGCTCATCCCAACCTGGGTTTGAGTGTATCAGACTCCACTTACCAAATGAAAATTTTGTTTATACCCACCAAAACTTTTTGAGAATAATATTCTAAATTACAACCTATGGTAACTTAAATGGGTTTCTGTTAAAATGGAGAGATTCTTAAGTAAGCAAATTGAATAGTAAATCCATATCCATGCAGCTCTTTAGCCTTTTGCCTTTCTTTTCCCTCAGGCAACCCTGGACTAGCCTGGGAGATTTTACTGACTTCAAATGCATTAAATATATTGATCTGCAGAAAGCTTTGGCGTCAGGCTGTCTGTAGCCTGTGTCATGGTATTGGAAAGGAAATGTTTCTGCCTCGGTCTACAAAAGAAACAAAATTAAAAACATTATCAGAGTTTCAAATCACTGTGAAAGCTGGAGAGGCCAGGGGAATTGGCTAATAGCAACTGTATTGCAATTAGTGGGGAAGATGTTGGCTAAGAGCAGCAATGATTCCTTTTAACATCTCAGAAAACTTGAAATGGTGTATTTTTGGAAAAAAAATACTTATTCAGAAATAAGCTATATATTCAGTAAACACCCTCTCACTGGGGTCAGCAGCATTTAGAGGAGATACTTTACTTTTCCCTTCCATCTTATAACATCATGTTCTTTCTTCATAATGAAGTTCCTTTGGTGTCAGTACAGTTTTCACTTAAGTTCTGGAGTAGCTTCAAGCTGTGAGGGGATCATATAAAGTCACTTCATTTTGCCTCCTATTTTTCTTTATTTTTTAATAAATTTCTTTTAGGTCCAGTGATTTGAGTCTCTGTAGCACTTCATCAGGTGAAAGGTTAGTTATGCAAATGATGCTCCCTTTACACTAACAACTCATGCATATTTCCCTCCATCATCTTCTCACCAGAGTGCTACATCCAGGCTGCAGCCATAGCAAGGGCTGAATGGTTGTAGTTTTCCTGTCATAGAGTTTAACTGAAAAAAAAATGTGTCTTTGGTTATTGAAACCAATCTGGGTTTACCAAAAATAGAGGGTATGACTGCTGCCCTGAGTCCCTTATTATTCCATTGAATGAGGAGTTTCTTTCCCTCAATAATTGCCTGAATTTTATTTTTTTGTTTGTTTAATCAGCCCCAGACAGGACTTTCAAACACCTTTTCCTGAACTGCATACATTCCCTTACAATACATTTGATTTGAGAATGAGCTATGTTTCTGGGTGCTGTCTGCTCTTCAGAGATTGGTCTAAATTTTGGGTGTTTTTAAAAAATGTTGCTGTATGAATGTTGATTTTTTTTTTTCCAAAACATTTCTGTAAGTATTTCCATTCTTATGGTAGTTCAAACCTCTGTGCAGACATTGCAGCAGGTTTATATGCTCTTTATTTGACTTACATAACATATCCTCTCATAACATATACAGGCTTCCCTAAATAATTTCTCAAAGGCACCATTTTTCTGAGTGTCAATGCCACCTTCACAGGTGCTGCTGGTTTGGTTTTTTTTAAATCTGATACCCTCTTAAAAAGGAAGAGAACCTTCCTGTAAGGCCCAGGTGAAAGCTCTCTTCTCACTACAGCCAGTTCTTAGGTGGTGCCAGCTGCTGGAACTAGAGTTCATTTATGCTGTGGAGCTCTGCTGAGGTAAGGAAAAACAAACTCTTCCAGTGAGATAAACCTGCCTTGCAAACGGAAGTTGGATGTATTTTCTAGGTGGTGTCATGTGGTTAGTTATCATAAATATGCAAAATAATATCTACTTTCCTAGAGGAATTGTTTTACCAGAGTGGTTTGTTTTTTGTTATTGTTCAGTTTTGAAATGCAATAACATGCAGTGCATTATGATCGTGCTGCTGGGGTGAATTAAAAATATTTTCTTTTGTGAAGCTGCTGTATAGTAACCTCTCTGTAGTAGTAATAAGAGAGACTGGAAACTATTTTTCTTCAGTATCAGGGCAGAGGTGATTTAGTTGCAGAAAGCAATAGGGCTGTTTAGTCTTTCTGGCACTAGTGGCTTAGGGTCAGATGAAGGTAGAAGGGTCTGAGATGTGGTTGAGATGGGGGAAGAAGAGGAGAGATTTGAAGTTGTGTCTAATTACATGAAGACTAGTGCTTTTTGCTCTTTGATCAGTGTGACCTCTGCTATTTAGTAGAAACTTAAATTAGGAGTATAGGATTGGAATGGACCTCCTGACTCATCCTGTCTTTCCCCTTGACATCACAGCTGCTGTAGTATATAAACCCCTTTGAGAAGTCTGTCATAGTCCATCTCCAATTTAGCAAGGCTCTTTGTCTTGTTATAGGCTGGTTGCTTCCCAGTTGAGCTCCTGCGAAAATTAGAAGCCTTCTTTTTGGCTAAGGCAAGTTAAAAGCCAATTTACTTCTATTTGTTTTACTGCCAGAATTGTCCTTCCGTTTAAATGGCTTTGCCTATGTGTTGCATGTGAAACTTTCTCAGGTTTTATTTTTGTGACAGTTAACAAACTAAGGCTTTTGAAACGTGTCTTTTAAAGTAATTGGGGTGGGGAGGTGGATTTTATTGTTGTCTTGCTATTTTTATTAAGTGTTCTGTTTTCTCCACTCGTTTAATCATTCTTGTCTTGGGATGTGTAAAGCTATGATCAGTCAGCATTTCAAGCTGATTGTTTGTGGGGTTTTTTGTTGTTTTTTTGGTTTGGTTTTTTTTTTTTTCTATCAGCTTCTACAGGATTGATGCTTCCTAATGTAAACACATTTCTTGATATATCTTGGGCTCTCCTACAAAGAGAGAGCTCATCGATAGCTTATGGGCATCTTGAGTAAGATGAATCTTTCCTAGCTTTGTATATCTGTGTCTGAACTAGTCATCCTGGGCTGTCTATATAGTCACTAGAGAGAGATAGGTAGAGCTCCAGTGAGATGAATCTGACATATTTTAGGATCTAAGAAATCCTATTCTAAATAGCTGAGAATCATGGAAGCTGAAGTTGTCTTGTGTTGATGAAAATTTCTGCATTTAAGCAGAATAATTTTACTTCTGACTGGCAGATTAGCATTTGGTTTATAGTGGTAATTCTTGTTACTATCTGCGAGTGTATGTGCTTCAGTATATAATGGGAACACATTGGAATAGAAGGGTACTGCTTCTCCATTCTTAATGTATGATATCAAACGCTAAAGACAAAAGCTAAAACCTGCTATAGTACTGCTTCAGGATGGACCTAGTTTCTATATGTTACTGGAATAGTAGATGTGGATTCTGCACTTCATCTTGCAAAAGTAATGGACTATTGAACTCTCTCAAGACTTGAAGGCAGAAATTCACTGTTAGCAAAGCAGGAGTCTCTCAAATATGTGTTTTTTCAGCTACTTAAAGCTGTTAGATTTCAGACAGGGTCGTGGGGCTCTGTGGTTGTTACCAAGGAATAAGAGGGCAGACAGAGAGCCTCATACAGTGAAAAACTTTCTTTTTAATGGTTTCAGTAGAAAAACACTTTATCTGATCTGCTAGTTATTAGTCAAGTAATATCATTGAGGACCTAGAGTAGATCATGAATTTTCAAGGTTGGTCAGAGCTACACAACCCTTAAAGGAAGTACAAAAGCGTTCAAAGTGCTTGAAGGCCAATTTTCAATCTCGCACTAAAGCCAAGGATCAACTTGGGCATGTATTGATTTAATGTTCTCAGTCAATCTCTTTTCTGAGGAGGTATCAATGTCTTTAAAGGCTTGCTGAATGACAGTTATTCAGAATTATTTGTAACAACCTATTTGGAAATGCTTCACAGTTGTCCAAAATACTTGTAAGTATTATATACTGGGAAAAGCAGTCAGTGTTAGTCCAAGGCTAACAAAAAGTGGCTTCTCCAACACATACATGGTGATCAGTGATGATCATAAAGAGTTAATGAATCTACTTATACTTAAAAATGTGTCTAATCTACTGCCCTTCCTCCCTCAGTGTAATTATTCACCTAGAATGACTGCACCTTAAACAAGGAGTATTAGTCTTCTTGGGCTGGAAGGCAGTGCAAGCTAGTAAAAGCTTTTTCAACTTTGCTGGGGAAAGAGGCAACATGTTCCTTCATTTGCAGACAGTGTATGTTCAGATCTGCTCAGATACACAGAAGTGAGTTGAATAGGAGAAGCAAACACATCCAAGACAGTCCAAAGCCTTTCAATGAGCTGATAATCTAAGTGGGCCATGGTGGAACAGACAGTTGTGTTCCATGGTAGGTGCGTCCAAAATGAAGATGCTGTTGCTACTTTCAAATGCACTGGGAACAGTATTTCTTGGAAGATATTGAAAGAGGTTTGGATTAGGTATTATACCTTGCTCACACTATCCTATGTAAATGGAAGTACCACTGATAGGTCTGCCAAGGCAGAAAATGAAGTGTATAGCTTTTGTGTGTTGATACTTCATAGGTCTTGAAATATTGATTTATTGACTTTCAAGGCAGAGTTGCACTCTCTGAAGTGATGATAACATTCATCTAGTTTACCTCTGCTGATGTGATGGTGGTTTGTCCATTGGTGGTTTATGAATGGACAAAACCAATTTTATTACTGAGTCATTCTTACAAGTCATTCTGCTGTTTGACTTGGCATGCATGGACTTCACTGTCCATTTGTGCTATTGTGGGGGCAGAGCTGATGGATGCTGTCCAGAGTCTCTGTTCCTATTGAGAAACAGCTGCCAAAAACTTTTCATACACTGCAGAATTTCTCTATCCTTCTGGGTGCTCCTAGGGTTGAAGGACTAAGGAATTTTTTTAGGATCATGTGATTCATTAAATACTCTTTCCTTCTCAGTTTGTAGACCTTGTATAGGATTTAATTCATAATTAACAGCACTGCCTTCAGTCTTTTCACTACCATTCATACCACACTTCTCTGTCACTTCATATCAAACTTTTCACATTGCCAGCTTACTTGAAGACTTGTAAGACAACTACAGATGATAACTCATTTTGTCTCATTTGGCAGTACCTGCTGTCATGACAGGAAAGTTGTATGGTTTCCCAGAGATCAACTGTTAACCCATTTCAATCATTTAAAACCTAGCCTTGTGGTATTCCACAGTGTTTTGTATCTTTTGCATTGAAAATACTTTTTTTTTTTTTTTTTTTTTTTGGTGTGTGGTACTCTCTTTAACAGGAAAGGTGAAATTACTTTCCTTGCTTTATGTAGACCAAGCTGCATCAGTAACAACCTCTCCTGTAGTAGGAAAAAAGGGCTTTCTCCACACCCCTGTCAACAATTACAACTAATAACTTGAGCTTCTTGCTATATTGGAAGTACCACAAATCCCACTAATCTATGTAAAATCAACTAAAAAATAAATCCAGACAGCATGCATCTGGAAAAAGGAATTGGATACTTTCAAGTCTGAAATGCATAGGATGGAATGTACCCATGTAGGTACTACAGTACTGCTTCATTTCGATCTGGTAGTATTTAAAACACTTAGTTTTAGCAAGTTATGGGTGTTAGATCAGAGCCATATTTCTGTATACACATACGAAAAAAATACAGGTTGGATATTCAGACTGATACATCTATAGTTCTCTGAAGACATCCCAAGTCTGCCCATGTAAGCTGCTTTCTTTGGCTCTTAAGCAGTTTCCCCCACACAACATGATCCCGCTTCCCTTGTGCAGACTAATTTTCTCTGTTCTTGGATTGATGGAGAGGTGCTGATCCTCCTCAGGCAGTACTTGATCAATGTGAAAACAAACGCAGTTAGTAGAGAGAAAGGCCAATCCACACAGTTATTCCTTTACAAAATACAGGTAATATCTTACTGAAAGAGATGAGGATAAGGAACATGCCTACTTCAGTTGTAAAATGTTTTGACTCCTGAAGTAATTAAGTTACGAGTTTAAGGAAATATAATCAAACCTATTTGCTGTCAGTTATCTTCAAATATTTCCAGAGGAACAATGTGGATGATTCTAGTACAGCTTCAGGAAACCTTTTAGAGGTTTTGAAATTCATCATTTTGTGCTTGAAGAAAAACATACCTTAGTACAGTGCAAAATCAGTTCATGTCAAAAGGTCCGTTTTCAATCTTGAGTCTAGTTGATTAAATAGAATCTTGGAGCCACAAAAGCTGCTGGACAAAATATGATCATATTACTGAAGGATTTCTGCTTTTAGGAGACTGTGCATTTGACAGTATTTTGCAGCCAAGATCAACATACTATTATCTAATACTAGACATCTGTTGTAAACAATGGTATAAACTGATTAGACTACATGATGATAAAATTCTAACATGTTAATCTGTTTGTGGTTTGTTTTTTTTTAATATGGAAACAAATGTGCTGAAAAAAAAATATAAGAAAAAGCACACTTTATTGAAACTGACACTTTAAAGGTGATTTGAATTTTAAATGGAATTAGTAGTAGTAAACTGCACAGCAGCTAAGAACAGTATGAGTACCTTGTTAAGGTTAATTAGATAATTAGTAGTTAGAAAAAGAATCAAAGTAGACTGTAAGTTTTGGTTTAACTGTTGTACATGAAGCTATAGTGTATACTGTCAAGTTTCTGAGGGATGGACATATGAAAAACTTTATAAATTGTGATATATATATTTATAAATTGTGATAAAGTTAATCTATATAAAAATATATTA
>JAOEGS010020571.1:0-30261 GCA_025447755.1 Corythornis vintsioides
TAATATATTCAAATATATTTATTCATATTACAGGAGCACCAAAAGATCACTTAATGAGCCTGGAGCCATTAAGGAACTGTGATAAGATATTGGAAAAATAGTCTCTACTGCAAATAATTTACTGTGGAAGTACTGTGGATGGGTGAACAGATTCATTTGAGATGATAAAGACAGTACTGAGATCATGAAAGATGTACAAACTAGCTAATTATCCTAACACTATAATAAGACTATAACTCATGTCTTCTGAATCCATTACTCTGTGACTCAAGGCACAGCATCTCTTGTCCTTTCCCTTGCATTTTTCTTGCCATCCTCAACCATTCTATTGTTTCTGAATTACTCTCAAACATAGAAAGAGTTGAGTTTCTTTGTTTAGCAACCACCATTGATTTTCTGTGACTCCAGTCCTTAATGTAATAATATCATTCCTAAGAGAATGTCACAGTCTCAGCAGAAGAGGTGTGAGTGAATGGGAGGAGAGGAGGTTCTCAGAGGGTTTCAGTGTGGTGTAGGTGTGACAATGTGCCTCTGGCTTTCAGACAAGTTGTCTGAATCTGCATGTGAATGAGTAAGAGTCCGTTTTGTACCCAGACTCCGTTTTAAAACATCCTTGCTAAATTCAACCCAGGAAGAATATGCATTGCAAACAAGATACATGTTCCATGTAAAACAGTTTCTAACTCATGCATGAGGAGGAGTATATTGGAAATGCCAACAGAGGGATAAGGGACAGCAGCTGGAGTAGAGAGCTAGTGCTACAGTCTCTGAACAACACCAAACACCACATAAAACAGCTACATACCTGTCTCAGCACTGCCACTTCTGCCAGCAATGAGGAACATTTTAGTGAAATGAAGGACAGATTTCTGAGAGCTTTCCCAAAGACGCCACTGTGGAAGTGTTCCCTGATCTCTTGCTATCTGCTTGCCTGAGCTTGTCTTCTTTAATTTCTTTTTGTCATTTAAAAGGAGAATTATTTGGGGTAGTATGTGGAAAAAGCAATCAACAGTTTGTGAAAAGAACAGAGAAAAGAACAAAAAGCCCTGTAAATTCAAAGGCAGGATGGTTGGAAACAGGACAACACCACTGCCCCAGAGGATCATGGTTGCAAATACTAATGGCTTCATAACTAGTCACAGAACTGTTTTCTTTAAAAAAAATGGATTTTCAGCTCCACCAAATGTTTCAGGAAAGATTCTGTTACTACAAATGTCTTCATTTCTGTTAAAAATTTTAAATATAAGATTTTGATTAAAAAATGTGACATTGCTACTTCAGAATACAATTTATTCCTTGGAGGTTTTGTTTGTTTTCACTGACATTTTCTAAAACATAATCCTTTTCTGATATCCCAAATTACAAATTTTACAGCATTTTCAAATAACCTTCTTTTTGCTATGAAAAATTATCTGTGCTGCTTTTTAAGCAGAAGAATGAAGCATGCAGACTTATTACACATCATATTGTAACAATTTTAAGTAATATTTTCATAGAAAAATAAGCATGACAGAATGTTGAATGATCACTTACTTGTCTGTTCTCTATGTATCACAAAAATCTAAATATAAACAATATTTGAGAGATGTCCAATATTTATTATAAACTTCCAGCACAAGAGATCGAGCAGTTTACACAAACACCTGTTCCAGGGCCTTACTGATCTGATAATTAGGCTTTTTTTTTTTTGTAATCTCTATCCTACAGCTTTGTATTGAAAAATTTACCTGAACTATTTTATTATTTTCAAAATAAATTGGCATCTCTTGCAACACATAGGGGATGTGGAATTAAAAAATGGCCATCATACTCTTTAATTAACTCCATTTCATATATCATTATGCTTCCATTTGGTTTTATTTTCACTGCACAAATAGAATTGTCCTGGCCTTTTGACATAAGCTATGCTTTTTATGCCTTGTCTGCTTTTTCTTTCCTTTAGAGATTGTCCAATTTATTTACATCTATCTTCATGCTTGTTCGCAGACTAGGGACAGTACATAAGCTGAGGTCTCAGCACTGCTTAGTACAGCCAAATAATTACTTCCTTTGTCATGCTGTTAATGTAGCCCAGAATGAGATTTGCCTTTTGTGCAACTGCATTATCCTGCCGACTCATATGCAGTTGGTGAGCCATGATGACCTTGGACCTCTCCTACTGTAGTGCTGTTCCTCCAGTTATTCTCCCATTTGTATTTGTGCACTTCAGGTTTCCTCCACAGGCATTACTATTCATGGCACTTGTCTTTATTGAATTTCATCCTCTTGGTTCAAACACTTGCCACAGTGTAGCAGGATGGTTATGAATTCTGATCCTTTCCTCCAATCCTTCTCAGCCTGTCACCCAAGAAGTTTTGTATGCGTGCTTCATTCCGTCATTCAAACCACAAATAAAAAGATTGACCAAGGCAGATCTCAGGAGTGCCCTACCCAAAATACCTTCCTTGTTTGATAAAGGATTAAAAATCACTCTCTACAAGCCATTTTTCAGCCAATGTACATGTCCATACACAAAAAAAGACAAAAAAGCTTAACAGAGAATACTTCACATTTTCTGCTTCTTCTCCATCTTTTAACCAAGATCATTCTTCAAAGAGGAAAATTATATAGGTTTGACATTATTTTCTTTTGATGGATCCATGCTGGACATTTGTAAGATTACATTTTGCTCTAGTTTCATATCTACTGATTATTTAGCAATCTGTTCTACTATCTTGTCAGCTATCAAGGTTCAAATGACAGGCTTATCCATTTTGTAGCTCTTCTTTATAAGCAAGAGTGTGTACCATATTTTCAGTGAATTCACACTTTATCATGCTAGAGAAGTAGTTCCATTTTCAAAATAGCTGAGCACAGCAGGAAACTGCACTGTTTTGCAGAATTTCCTCATAATTGTCTCAAAAGGAAGCCAGAACCTGAAAAGCCATCTCTGTATCATTTTCCAGTATTTTGCAATGCAACACTAGCATTCAGAAATCATGTTCATATCACCTCACCTGACTTTATTTATATTATATTACGTTAATCCCACTCTTCCCTCTTCTCTCTTTCATGGATTAGGGAGAATTTCCACCACTTCTCACACAAACCCAATGTGATTTGTGGCCAAGGGAAGCAGGGGAGTTCACCATCCTTCAAAGCATGTTCTGTTTGAACCTCATCCTTCCCTAGCCACATTATTCACATTCATCTGGCTTGGGGTTAGTCATTCTGTTCTTCTTTGTACATAAAATGTTTATTGAAACAGGGACTTGAACTCTTGCTGCTCTGTTTTTTAAATAAATTTTCAAATGACAGAAAATATCTTTGGAAGATGTATCTGACCCAAATACAGACATATCGTTTAAACATTGCCATCTCGGCTAGTAGCACTTGACCCCCTTTTTAAACTGATGATGAGAAACATGTTTCTACACATCTCCTTTTGGATTATCTGACTCATGCCTTAGGAGTAGCGTTTCTCTCTATAGGCTAGAGAAAACTGAGGTTCACACATTCATATATAGACACTGGGAAAAGTTATTGCTTAATGAGGTTAATTACAACCTTTCTGTCTACCCTAAACTGGAAACTCTCAGGGATGTGAGAGGAAGCTTCTTTGATAGAATACAATTTGTCATAATTGATATGTTCTCACTGAAAACTTTGATTTGACAATTGTGTATTTTTGATGTATGACCATGTAATGAGAAAATACCAGTTGCATACACTTCTGCACATTGTCGAAACAGAGCTTAAAATCCATTTTTAAAAATAATCCTTGCAGAAAATTATACTGTGAATCTATGAAAAAAATGTTTTCATGCTTATAACCATAAAGCTACTAACTCATTAAAGGAACCTACTCAAGACATCATAAGCCAAGCCAAGTTAGAACAAAACATATTCATCTGTTTTCTAATTATTCCCATGAAAGATTTCTACTCAGTAGCCAGGCTGAAGAATATAGTTTGGTTTTGGTCTGAAGTCATAAGCATCTAAACCAATTTTACTCAGATCTTCACTCCTCTCCAGAATTGCTGCTGAGCTGTAAATAAAACTGGAAAATTCCAGCTCACAATTGAATTTTCAAAATGTTACAAATGACTGACTAGAAAAGGCATAGAAAGCAAGGAAACTGAGAACAAAAATCACATTTTAACCTCAACTGTACCTTTTATAATTGCTACCATCATTAAATTATTAATTCATCTATGAAGTTAAGAACAATATATCTCATTTCCTAAATTTCAGTTTAAATATTGAAATATATTGTTTGTGTGCCAGACCATAATGCTCTTATACTGAAAAAGATGTAGGAAGTGGAAGGTTTTAACATTATTTTGTGGTGCCTCACTTACTCTCTCCACAAAAATCTTTGACTTAACAGTGTAGGTATTCATACAGTAGATTAAAACCTAAAAGTGAAAGGAATAATACTGCTTTATTTGTCTGATAGGAGTGGGATTATTTCTCACATTCTTTCCTGCACAGCTGAATATAACTTTCCTAAAGAGGAAATATATTCACTGCTGAATAGAGTGAACTGTGTTAATATATTGAACTCTAGGAAGCCCCAAAATAATGTGGTATAAAATATTACCATTTTTCACCCCTTTGAAGATTGAAGATGGGGGGTGTTAGGTTCATAGATGATTCATAGGTGAGTGCTGAGCTGATATTGCAGGACTAAGTCTTACTGGTAACTACCTTAGAATTAAAAGAGAGGCACAGAGGCAGGATTTTTTTTGTGCCTGTGTCCTCCTCCTGACATACCACATCCTGCGAAGCAATTCCTTGCCTGCCTTTTATAATCTTATAGCTTAAATGTGAATTTTCTACTTTCATCAGTAGATGTTGATGAAGGTCTGAAGAAATACTGCTCTAGAGGAGGTCCTCATGCTCTGGCACACAGTAATTGTCTGAGAGGTCTGAGTTTGGTACCCCCTCAATATTCAGGCATAATTCTTTGTGCTGATGAAGGGACCAGCTGCATTTAGATATACAGCAACTGGCTCTGAAAACTCTATGATCAGCTGCTGGAATGGAAGTTTATGCCATGGGTGCAGAGAAGGGTTAACTGATTAGCAAATCTGAGCAAATAATCACAAAGATGCAAAAACCAAAAGTACTGTTTCTGGGTGCAATTTGTGGTATCATGTTATCAGTGTGTTGCTCACCATGTAGGCTGTGTAGTATTGGGATTTCTGTTCTGCACTTTTAATGCATCACTACTCTGAGATTCACAACAGTGCCAATGTGGGCGGCATGAGCTGTGCCAGGTGGGATGCTGTGCCAGGTGGGATGCTGTGTCAGGTGCTCCAAGTGTCAAAAACTTAACTCTGACATTGTCTATCTCAATAGTTGGGACCAAGACAGTTAATACAGAAAGCCTGTCCCTGCATGAGTGTAGGAATTTTTCTACTAGTCATTAAACTCTGGAAATTACAGATAGCTAGACATGGAAGGCTCACTATGTGAGGGAATTTCCAAATTATATGGAAGCTTTCCTGACCTGGAATTTGCAACGCCAAGGTGGAGTACAGCCCTCTGGGGACTGCAATTTCCTCACTCAAAAGAACTGTTCCAATGAATAATGTGGATACCCAGGTAAGGTATCCCAGGGCTGGTGTATCCCTAGAGATAATGTAATATAACTCCAGGGATGGGCAAATGCTTTAAGATCAACCTAAGCATTTCCTGCATAGAGGTATGAATGGAAGTACCTATTTGTTTGCTTCTGCATTCCTTCCCACATAGCATATAAACGGCCCTGTGCAAGCAGAAAACCTCAATTAAATAGTTCCAAAAAGTCAATACTAATTGTCTCTCTACATGTGACATTATTCCAGACACGTGTCAGCCATTCATTGTGGAAGGTAGCCCTGACCTTCTGAAATCACACACGACAGCTTTCATCCACTGTTTCTTCCTCCCTCTGCTCCTTTTCATCAGTATGAGCAAATAGTCATCTTAAAGAACACCTGTGCTCTGCAGGTGCCTGGAGCTTCTCTGTGGTACCTAAGCCTTTGAGGGGCCATTACATCTCTACCAGAACAGATTGTCCCAGTAATTGACACAGAAATATGGAGTACTGCATGGGGTGAGATGATATGGGGAAGTAATTTTTCTTAGGGGTGTAACAAGCTGCTGATCAAGAGTTGAATTCTAGTGAACAACCCACCAGGCTTACTAGGAAAAGTCTATATATTCAGTGTCAGTCTGAGCTCATGTGGAACACTAAAATCTGTAAATATATATGATAGATTTGTTAAGAAAATGGTATCTCTAAGGGAAAAGCTGGAATATTCAAGAAGTACAGTAGCTTAACCCTAACTAGAAGGCATCTGTTCTCCCCTGTGTTATACTCTTTATCTGCCACTTGCTCTTGTTAACTCAGTAATTTCCAGTAAAGGCCTTTGTGTCATATTTATGAATTTGTTCTTCACCCTGGTTTCCTAGTAAGTGTTGGGTATCCTGTCACAGAATAAAAAGCAATGAGAAAAGAAAAGAAAGACAACCTGGGTGGCACTTCAGACAGTAGTAAACAACCTCCTTTTTCTTTGACAAGTGTGGCTGACTTGACCATTTCCATAAAGAAGGAATAACTTCATATGAATAAATTTTCTGTACACTACAAGCATCCAGGCACGAGCCAGAAAAAAAACCAGGGAAAATGTAATTTGGTTTTATACATACATGCAGGGAAATCCAGGTGCATTCAAGCCTGACTTCAAACTTTAGACAACTTACTAATTTCAGTTCAAGCCTTTGCTTGTTATATAAATTTTGCATAAATGGACAGTGCTCATCAGTGCCATGAATATGATTGAATTCAGGCCAACCACTGCACTTGGAATTAAAGTTCAAGTTCTTTGCCTCCACTGAGAACTCAACCATAAATTCTCAATTAAGTCTTGGCTGAGGCTCAGTGAAGCATGAGCGGAGATTTTCTTATGCAAATAAGATAGCAGTCAACTCATTTACCAAAACTTCAACAGTAATTGAGCAGCAACTAGCTCATATTGCATCTCTCACCTCATCTTGTACTTGATTAAATTGACAAGGGCTTGACTGCATTCCCCCTTTATTTTATCAAGTCCGTACTTGTCTGGTATCATTTGAGGCCTGACAATTGTTTCTGGTAGAAACCTGTGTCAAACTAATTGTTATGTTTTTATCTAGATCCTTATCAGGCAGCTACTCTTTCAGAGGTTTTTATTTCATTAGGTAATGAAGGCTCAGATCCAAAGACATTATGTTGCAGAAATAGTTAAATACCTGTTTTAAGATCATGTCAAGATATTAAGAAGGATGCTGCCAGCCACTGGGGCTTGTTGGTTTGTTGTTTTTTTCCAAATGGGTATTCCTGTTTTCTTTGAAGTATTGAGTCAGATATCTAATTAATGCAAATCTTCATTTTACTACTGATGTAAGTGTATCTACAACAGAATTTATAGCAATTCCTTTGTCTTCCTGCAGATCTTCATGAAGAGGACTAGTAGGGTCCAGTGTAAAAGTAATTAAACTCTCTATGTGTGTATTTGTGCTCACGTGTGTGTTTTCACTGCATAATATTGTGTAGCCATAAAAAAACAAAACAAAACAAAACAACACTTTTATAAAGAAAAAAAGTTATATTCATGATACAAGACTACATATAGCACTTTTTGATACTCATAATCACTACAAAAATCACAAAATCTCCGAGGGATGTCTGTGCATTGCTACAGACCAGTCCACTCTGGCTTGTATGCTGGACTAGGAAGACAAGAAAATAAAAGAACAAAGGCTTCTTAGCTGAAAGAGATTAAAAAAAACCCAAAAGACAACAACAACAACAAAACCTAACTAAGACAAAACACAAACAATAAACAACTTGGAGCTTATGCAAATGTAGTGTCTCTTTTAGAGCATTCATCAAGTTTTAAAAGTACCTATTGTTATGCTCTCTACAATAATTTGTAAGGGAAAGTGTAATAGGGTGCAACAGCTGGACTAAATTATACAGTTCAAAAGAATGTGTGAAAGACAGAAATAATGTAACACTCTTTATATTCCTTAGCAAAGGCTTGATGCTGGCAATGAGCATCCAAGTTATCTAAACCACATAGGTTAGCTAACACCATTCTTATGCTTGAAAATATAAGGATATATTTACATTATTTTTTAGCTACTCATATTGCAATCACACACAAATCTACCAATTTGCAAAAAGCTGAGGAAGAAAAGTGTATTTGCCAAATTAGTGTCTATATAAAGAACTCATATTATTTGAAGCTCTTCCTGCAAAAGAGACTTATCTGAGGATTTTGAAGGGGTTTTATTCACCAAAATGATAATCAGTAACTTCTCCTTGTGATGAGACACTGACCTCCTCTAATCTATCACAGCTTTTGGACCCGGCAGTGCTAGATGTGTCATATGAATTAAAATACATCTCTCACTACAGAAGGATAATGAATTTAATCATGTTAATTAGGTCAGGATGACACCTCCGCCCATGAGAATATTTCCCATATTTTCAGGTACTAATAGAATATTTTTAATTTGACTGTTCAAGATGACATTTTCTATGCTGGGATCTGCTTCTGGCTGTTTTTTACAATCAACTTTATTCAGCTGTTTTCAAGAAAGAATCTAGGGAAAAAAAAAAAAGTTGGCTTTTTTCCTATTAAAACTCCCCTAACCTTTGAGAAGATCCAGTGTCTTTACACTGTGGAGCAGGAATTAGAAACTTGGCAAGAAAGTAAGCTATTATATCAGCCATTTTACTGCCCTCATGTTCACCTTGCTAAGGAATAGTATCAGTCAGCAAATCCTTGTTGATGCTTCATGTCCATCTGCTATCTATTCTGAACCTGTTTTTTCCATGCAACTTTTGAAAGCATGAAGTCTGCCACTCTCAGCCTGACAATGTGAACATATGATATGAAAGCACAGAGGAAGGAGAGCTGGTGAAGGAGGATAATATTAAGCAAGGAGACTGTGCAGAAAAGGGTAGTAACAGGAGCTGTATGAGGCAAAATAGCCATGACAAAGTTGCTGGAGTAGAGTTACTGTCTGGAGCTGACTGAGAAAGTATTAGGGAATGACATAGTGATGAGCTTGACTGGAATCAATGGGGTGGCAAGATCGGGACAACCTGTGTAAGCACGAAAGCAGGATCAGATAGGTAATGATAAATAAATCTGACTAAATGGGACCTCCTTGTCAAAAATAAGACTAAAGAGTTGGAAGGTGTATTCCTAGATGAAAGACAATAAACTGGGAATGAATACCAAGAGGAAATGTGAAAGAGATCAGACACAGTTGCAGAGAGGAGGAGACTGGCTGGAAATGAATAGAGAGGATGGTGGGAACAGATAGGTAGAAGGCACCTGAACAGCAAAGCCATTAAAAGAAATGGAACAACAGCTTATTCAAGATAGAGCTGACTTAAATTAGACTCACAGTGGTGTCAGACATAGCAGTATGGCTGGGGAGAGAAAGATATTCACCCTGAGGACAGAAACAGGGAGTTTGGGATTGAGGAAGACCTGCCTATTCCTCAGTACCACTAAGCTGCTTCTGGTGCTGAGCAGTGTGAGAGAAAATAATACACTATTGCTAACAACCTTTTTATTTTCCAAATGGAAGAGGCAAAGGCATCCCTTTTGTGACTGACTTGTGGCAGATCTGTGGTTTGTCTAGTGACAGTGTAAGTAAATCATTACACACTGATATAAACACTACAGAGATATTAAATCTGTTTCAAAATCAAGACCCATAAATAAGGGTTTTTCAGAGTTAAGACTCTCATTTAAAAGACTGGTAGCTTCTCTTAAAGTATATTTTTAGATACAGATAAGATAATCAACACTATCATAACCATATATTAAAGACAAGCCCTCCAATTTGATTAATTCTTGACTTCTGTTTGAAATATTTCCATGTGTATTTGTGCTGTTCCAGAACTGCACTGTTACTGTAACTAAAACTGAAGACTCACTTTTTCCCAAACTGGGTCATAGATAAAGCAAATATTATCAGATTTTATTAAACATATAAAATCAGGCCAGATAGATAATATCTTTACAAATCTTTAAATCTAAAAAGCAAAATTTTTGTTTTGTGTTGTTTTTGGTCAGAGATAAACCTATGCAACTAGCTCATTGAGGCCAATAGACTATTCCAGCATTATGGCACAAAAATACTTTCTATTGCTTAGTATCCAGGATCCTTAAAGGAAACAGACAATGGTATCTAATAAACAAGCCTTATAAAAATGAAATCCTCTGCTACTGTGGGCTAAAGAAGTTGTGTTTTGCTCTTATGCTTACCCTATGGAATATGTTATGGGGGAGCAAAAGACCTGAAGCATATCAAGGTCTCACAGCTTTCTAATTATTTGTGCTTGAGGGACTGTAGAAAAGACAGAATAAATTTCAAGAAGCCTTTAGGCAAACCAGCCTCTATATGTATGTCAGCATGTGCTGAGAGAAGCTATGTGGCTGTCCTGTCAGATGTTTTGCTTTCAGCTGGCCCATGGTGTCATCCTTCTGTTCTTAAATTCCACCTCCTGGAAAATCTATCCCTAAAAGGAAAAATCAAACAGTGAAATCACTGCAGAGTTCCCAATGTTCTTAGCTATGCCAACAACTTTCCTCTAAAAAAAAAAAATTAAAATAATTATTAATTTATTTTTTTTTTCTTCACTCATTCCAAGCAACTGTTTGGGGTGTTTTTTATTGTAATCCATGGGATATATTTTATGGACAAGAAACTGGACACCAGGTCTCCTCCTTCAAGTACTGTAACCCATAGTCTCTAGACTTGGCTTTCCCATTTTCCCTTTCATTCTCTAAATGATTACTGCACTTATGCCATTATTTTAGCATAAAGTATTGAGAGCACTATCTTCCATCCAAAGTGGTCTAAGAGTCAGCTTGATCATTTTGAAGATGTGAAGGGAGGTGCTGATCTCTTCTCCCCAGTATCCTTAATAACATGCTTTAACTTCTGGTCAGCTTGAAGTGGTTAAACAGATGGACTAGATGATTGTTGTAAGTCCCTTCCAACTGGAACTATTCTCATCTATTCAGCTCTATTCTATTCTGAAGAGCCATGGTCATGACAACATCATTATTTACTTTTTTTTTTTTTTGCAGCCTAGGAGCCTCTATTACATGCATCTGAAGAAAAACTTTTGGAAAGGTAAGTGGAAGGGCAGTTTGATGTGTCTGAACACCTGGCAGGGTTTGCTGTGAGCTGAGTGCTTAGCTCTGCTTAGCTGCTTCAGACTGCTGAGGTATCCACAGAAATTCAGAGTTCTATAGGTTTCAGTTGTTTCTGGATATAGCAGACAGATGAGAAGTTCTGAAGATTTGGAATTTAGTTGCCTAATGTTGCACTTACACCCTTGTGGTGTTTTGCTGATTTAACCAAACTGCCTTGCTGAAAACTGTAAAATCTTTGGCAGTGATTTTACATGAGTGGTGTATTCTGGATAGGTTTACTCTCATATTTCAGATTAGCCCATACATCATCTGTTATTAGCTCCATGACTGGGAACTACATATCCCTATGCCATTACTTGACAGCTGCCTCAAAGCCATCCCCAGTGGATGGCAGGGAATGTATACCTGAAACAAACCCAAATTCTTTGCACCTTGTAGACCAGCCTTGGAGTGGAGATTCAGTTCTCTTTACAAGATAGTTTCTTGTACCTAAAATAAACCTACTGGGAAGTGCAACTGCATATATGCATATGCTTTCATACCCAGTTGTTCAGCTGATCCTATTGGATCCTGTTCTGCTTGTATGGATGCATGTTCTTAAAAGCAGATGATGCCAAGATCAGAATTGGCCATGGATATTGAAACACATCAGAACATTGCTTCTCACCTCTCTTTTATTAACGTAAAGCTAAAAAATATACCCCCAAAATTACTTCAAACTAGCTAAACCATGGAAAACTGAACACTCTGACTAGCTACGCTGATTGTGGGGCTTAGGCAAGTGGACTGTAGTATGCAGGCTGCTCATGCACTTGCCAAAAGTCCAAGTTATGAACAAAAAAAATAGACTTCATAGATAAGAACCAGTTTAATATATTTCTGCCATACAGATCCATATGTGATGGTTGAGCACCACTTTTTAAAGGGCAAGGGGCGGGGGGTGGGTTGCAGCAGATGCTCAAACTGCAAATCCTGAGTTCAAGATAAAGCCAACTGAGACTAAAGCGAGAGACACACGGATAAAAAGAACACGGTATTATTAATGCTTATCACTCTTTAGGTCCATACAGTTCAATGACAGTTTCAAAAGGATGTACTGATAAAGGATTTCCTGGTAGTTTGACACAGTATGTGGTGGTTCCAGTAAGCCTCTTGCTGAACAAAGAGCACCGGGGAACTTCAGAAGCCTGAATGGATGACTGACAGTGCTGAGTCTGAGAGAGAAGCACTTTATCCAGGCTTTTGTCATTTTTTTTTTTCAACTAACTGCACTAATACTCAAGCTGCTGTCTAAGCCATTGCCTTGTTAGTAAAACCATAAAGCAAATCTCTAACTGCCTACAAAGTTTGTGATGTTTGCTGCCCAGGTTTTAGGATGCCCAGAAACCTGTTTTCAGGACTAATTAGAATTTGAGCAAAGACAGCTATTTCTTGAGCTGGTTTCATTTTATCTGGCATCTGGAAATTCTCCATTCTTCTCCCCATGCCCCAAAAGTGTGATGGAGTTCAGAATCAGAAAAAAAAACAGCTACCAGATAAAATTTTGCAAACATATTTTTTCTACTTGCATTGGATCAAGCTAAAATCTATGACACTCGAAGTCCAGAGGGCAATGCAGCAGATCAGGCCTCTCTCCAGCTTTGCCAAGTCTTACAGAAATGAGGCTACATATCCCTTTTCTCTGGCAATCTCCCCTGAGCTTGTGTCTTCCTTCCCCTGCAGCTGGAGTCTCCCCACAGAAATCAACCTTGCAGCACTGAGAAGTGCTGATCCAGTGTGATCTGGGAAACAAAAAGATAACTTGACGTGAAAAATTTGTGATTGCCTCAGGGGACCCAAAGGAGGATAGGAATGTTCCCTCCACAGGAGGCTTGGACATTCTAGTGAAAGACAGAAAGAAAGAAAAGGATGATAATTAAAATAGTTTCTGTGCATATTCACTGAATCACAACAATTCAGAACCAGAGACACTGAAGGAGGAACAAGAAGATTTACTGGATCAAGGAGCTGCTTATAAAGGGAGGAAAAAAATTAAGAATATTTAGCATGGAAATTAACACTGGAAGCTAATCTTAATACTGACCCAGATACAGATAGAAAGCTACTCCTTGAGTAAAATAAAATAATTACTGTCTGGATGAGACTGTAACTCTAGTCATGTAGATTTAGTTAAGGAGTAATGATACCTGAAGAGCAAGCAGGAGGGGTAGAACCAGGAACTAGTCAGATACGAATGCATTAAGCAAGAAAAGAAACATAGGCCTCACAGTATCACCACAGGCAGGCTGAAAAACAGCATGGTCAGACCAGCGGAAGTCCTATGGGTGCAGCAAGCACTGCAAGAAAATCTGATGTACCAGCCTGGGCTCAGATCCACAATGATGTGTTCTGGATGTGTTCACTTTCAGACTTGTGTTTTCCAGCTCAGGAGCATCAAATGAGTGATTCAGGGTCTGACTATACTCTGTCATGGAGACATAACCTTTATTTCCTTCTGCAGGAATCATGGTGGACTCTGACTTTTGCTCATACACTCTTGGATCACAACTGATTGCAGTGCAATCACAAATGTCACAGTGAAGACACTTAGCATGCTAGAGATAAACCAGGAGAATCGTTTACTGATTTTTCAGTGGTATCATCTCTCACACTAGAATAGCTGTATGATTAAAATACTTACTATGCTTGCTAAAAAAAACCCAAAAAAAACCAACAAAAAAGACCACCCACAACCCATGAATGATGTACGTAGGAGGAGAGACTGGCAGGTGTCTTTGAGAAGTTGTTAGGGCCCTGCACGGTCCCTAGCTGCTATAACCAGCATTATGTCATTGACAGATGCCTTGTCACTTGTCTTGTAACTATGTCATAGGTATGGATGTTATCCTGACTGTTACACTGAAATAAACTCACATATGTGTTATTTGGATGGTGATTCTCATTACCAGTCTGCACCACATTTATGGACAAATTATCTCAGAAACATGCTCATCCCTGGGAAACATGGCAAACACATCCTTTGAAGCTGATAGAAGATAATATCAGATTAGTGGTGAATTTGAAAGCAACACAGATAGTAATCAACCTATTCCTTAATGCTTCAAGCAAATTTCATTACAATCAATCCTGTCTCCATTTCTAGAACTTTGAACAAGCTAAAAGCTACCTTTATCATTAGTATGTCTTCAGAAGTATTGGATGAGTTGTCTGGCACCCAAACATTGTCCACAACTTGCTTTAATTTATTTGAGATTTCCATTACCACCTGTTAAAACACTGTCAAAAATTGCAAGTAATCACTGCTTCAGACTAGTGGTCAAAGGATCAAATGTTTTAAGCCTTCAAGCACCTGAATTTTGCTTGGTCTGCACATTCTTAATATATCTGCATTGCCTTTTCTGTCATAAGTAGATCTAGCAGCTTCAGCTGGCTGAGACATCAGTCCTGGGGAGTTCACTGTGGGATGCAACACCTCCCACCACACAAGAGAAAATAAATAAATAAATAAATGCTTATAGTTTTCTCAGCATGTTCTGAGCTCTCCACTGCTACCAGCTAAGTTAGCTATTTTAAATCTAGTTTAGGTAAAACTACATGGTTCTGCAGTGATGAAATACCCTCTGTCATTTCCTATTAAAAAATGCATGACCCCCTTTCTTCATTACACGGAGCTTTCGCATATACTAGATATTACTTCCACTCTAATAACACCCAAAGGGTTGAACATATTTATATGTACATATACATGTTTCCAGTAGCTCTGAATTTTCTTGTAGCCTTTCCTCTTTAAGTAAGTCTCTGGTAATTCAGCTGTGAAATTAAAGAAACAGGGACACTGTAGTGATCTCTACTTTCTTCTTCCCCTTGTGAAGAAATCTTAATAATGTTAAGTTTATGGCTGTGTACATTAAATGTGAAATGTGAAATGCTATAGCTTAAGATAGAGGGCCAAGCTTCTGTAACCAGCTGATGAAACCATTAATTTTTTTCCTCTTGAATTACTTCAGAGAAGTACCTTCCAACATGCCAGGGAAAAGCCCTACACTTCTTATTAGCAAATACGGGAAACCTGCTAGTGCTGCCTCTAATTGTGATAGCTGTGTTTTCATTGATTTTAGTGCTAAAACATAGTGGATTATCCTAACAAATGCTCCCAGATTCATCCCACCTAATTTAAGGCATTTAAATTAGGAGACTACTTACCTTGGGCCCTCTGTCTGGTAGTCTAGGTAAAAGCTAAGCACCCTTACAGAGTAATTCAGCCCCTCCGAGTTCTGAGGAAATCCCCACTAAAATCAGAATTATCCTACCCTGTCTAGAAGTCTAACTAAACACTCTCATAGCTATTAATCTAAATGGGAAAAAAATAATGTCTGACCATTTACATGACTTTTGAATATTGACTCCCCATCATTTGACAGGTTTTACTGTTGCTATTCCAGTTTAACTGATTTTGATATTCAATAGTACATGGCATATTCATCATCTGAAAATTTAAGTCATCTCTTTCTACAGTACCGAGCAGCTAAAACCACACAGGTCTGCAATTAGAAAACTAGGCAGTATTAGTACACAAATTTGAGGGATTATATTAGCTGTTAACCTAATTTTGCATGTCTAAGCAGAGGCAGTTTTATGCAAAGTATGTTGCAAGTGAGGGTTAAGTGGTAATGGTGTGGCTCGTGCATCTTCTACCAGGATCTTACTGATTCATCTCACTTGTTTTTTTTATGGCTCAGAGCCTGCACACACTACATGACTGTCTCGACCCACGCCGTGGACAACGAGGGAGGTGAATCGTTGTGATCTCCCGACAGCGGCTGTCCCTGCGCAGCAGGGCCTCAGGGCGGCAGTCAGGAAAGTTACTCGGAGGAACAATAACAAAACAATCGATTATTTCTTCCTAATGAAACAATCAACAAACTGCACAGATCACAGGTGTTCTTTTCGTAGGCAATTGTTTTACAGCTCGACTACATTTCGAGGAAAAGGAAGAAAGTTACTAGAAAAGAGGAAAAGAGAGGGGGAGTGAGGAAGAGAGGGGAGAAAGAGAGAGAGAAAAAGTCTCTCACCACCTGTGGATCCAGCGATGTCTCTACTGGATCAGTTCAAGTCTTCAGTTTTTTGATGGTAGGTACAGTACAATCAATCTTTTTCTGTCTCTTTATACCCTTGAGATTTCTGGGTGCCATTCCCGATTTCCACAGGGAGTGGTGTTGATCTGCATGAGCCCCATGTGCTCAACCACCACTGGCCTCCTCCCTGGCACAGTCAGCAGAAACACTTCACTAAGAAACAACAGAGTTCCTTCTAGGCAGAACTAACCACTTCCTTTTGTTAAATCCTGTCTGCAAGGATCCATAGAGGTAGAACAGACACATTGGGAACAATCAACACTCCTCCCCTCCAGACAGATCTTTCCAGATCTTACCACCACAGAACTTTGAGGCACACAACAGCCAGGTTCTTACAATGACCAGCTACAAGTTCCAGCTACAAACAATGGAGAGAATCTCTCATCTCTGGGTTCTCTCACTTGCCATGACTACCTAATTTTGGAAAGGAGATAACATTTTCTTTGTGGTACTTTCTTCTGCTACTGACCTTGGTCTAGATACCTTACTTTCAGGTGAGTATTTGGTAAAACAAAACTGTGCTACTAACGAACATTAGATTGTAATTTTAGGAACACTTCCTTCTAACCAGGCTGAGATCATCATTTAGATGTGTACTGTGTCAACATACCTACTACAGCTCCTCTGCTCTATCTGCCAACTGCTACTTGTCACTGATTCTAAAGCATAACTCGCTCAGATATTTAGTGCTTTAATACCAAAATTTAAGACAGAGAAATCCCACTTTGTGGTTTGGGACCTCTGTTAACTACATCTACAAAATGCAGCTAGTATTGCTCACTCATATAGCATCTCAGAAAGAGGGATAAAGTTGTGCCCTGCTATTATGCACCTGACTTACTACCAAGCCTTACTGTGGTGCATTACCACCATTCCTGATTGAACATACCTGATGCAGACAGTACTTGAGAGTTTGTATCACTCATGTGGTGTCTTCCATTTTCACTGAAGGGGAAAAGCACTCAAAATATGTATTCAATATCAATTAATCACTGAGAAGACAGCAAGAAAAGTGGGTGACACTAATGAATTTATTAATCCAGAAAACACTGAAGGTTAGAAAAAGGATGAATGTTTAAGTAGTTCACTAGTTAAGGCATTAATATACAACATAATGAAATTGTAGGACTACCTCAGTTGTGGAGACTATAATAGTTTGGAGCAGGGCTCACTCTATCCTCTGTATAGCAATGCATCTTGAAACTAATGAAGTGCTATGTCTTTATGAGACTTTTCATGGACAATAAGGCTAATTGGAAAAGGAGGTATTAAAATAATGGCTTTACCTTCATGTCGGTAAACTATGAAGGAGAACTAGAAAACTTGAGGGGTATTGCTTTGTTCAATAAAGTTTGGGTTTGGTTTTTGTTTTTTTTTTTTCCTTAATATTTAACAAAGTTCTGAGTGGTGCTGCTTATTGTTCTGGATTTAAAAGATATTTTTTAATGTATTAGAAATCTTTGTGTCTTTTCTATCAGATCTTCAAGGAAATTATTCCTAACACTCAGCACTTTATTTCCTTGATCAGACGAGAATAGGGGCCAGAAAACCAGTTTGTTTTTTTAACTTTGGTCCAGTCAAATATAATACCATTTCTGAGGTTAAAATAGTTTATTCAAATAAATCTGAATAATCTACTGTATCCTCTACAAAATTATTGGAGAAAATGTTTTAGCCTGTGGTACAGGACAGGTAAGATTGGGCTGTTCGACATAGAACCGGTTTTTAGTTATCAGTAGAGGTTTCTGCTCTTGCTTCTGTATTTCTCACTAGAGAAAGTGCAAGGTAATTTCTCTGAAACCCTTATTTACTATACAGTCTATCCAGGTGGTGCTGGGACTCACCAAAGTTGTAAAGCAGTTTTATATCAGCTGATGGTATTACAGTTTTTATGTGGAGGGCATATTTTTAATTACTATTTTTCTATTAAACACAAATGTCCATCAATATATCAGTTATTTAAAAAAATTGACAACTGGGTTTGGCCATGACCTTCGGCTATTCTTATTGAGATGTGGCTAAGGTGTTAATTATTCAGCCTTTTGGGACATGAGAAGATTAAAAAACCCAGCATCTTCACTGAAATCATTAAAAAGAAAAATCTGAAAATAAACCTATTGCTACATTGGTGTACAAACTGCAAGCAAAGGCAAGTAAACAATACATACTCAAGAGAGACAAAAAATAAAACTATGGGCAACATTTTAGCTGCTCAAACTGTATAATCTGTAGAAAAGACTCACTGGTTTCAATAAGAACTTTAAGAGAGCCACTAAGTTTTAGGGGTGTTCTTAAGGATCTTTTTTGCTTCCATTTTTGCTTTTCTATAATAGTAAACACAAGTGCCCCTAGGACATTGCAGAAATGGAACAATAAAGCAAACAAAAAGAGGTAATAAGAAAGTGGTAGATATGATTATTAGAGTCATGGAAAAATGATATGTACAAAGCAGTGTGATTTATGGCTATTCACATTTCAATAGAAGGCAAATAAAAGATATAATGATGGATAGTGCAGAAGGGAATGTGGGATGTGTCATACAGTTTTAAGTCAAGTTTCATAGTGAGGAGAAGAAAATAGTTTATTAGTCAAGTAATTAATCTGTGTGAGTCATTGTTTCAAGGTATAATGGAGCTAATTCTTACAGATTACAGGATTTAAAAAATCTCATATATTTCTGTGAATATTAAAACTTCATTGTTTTATCAGATGGATTATATATTATATGAATGACCTCATATCATCGATGCTGTCCATACAGGGTTTATCAGATCAGTTTAGACTTTTCTAATTTAGTATGCAAGTTCCTACAGGCTTTTATGCCATCCAGCTCATTTAGCATTATTGCAGCAGTTAGCTTACATTAGCCTGGGTGAATTTATTTCTGCCATGCTCTGTTTTATCATTTTGACTGCACCTAGCCTGATTTGTTTTGGGTTTTTTTCAACTAGTTTAGTTTTAAGTTGCGAAGAATTTGTAGAGTTTTCACCTTTTCTATGAATCAGTTTTTAGATGTATCTATAAAATTCAGTATGACTTTATATTAGGATTTACAATATGCAAGATACAACATACATCTTTTCCCCCTAGATACCCTTTTTATTCTCTGATCTTTCTTCCTCATCAATTATCTTATTTGTGAATTATGGAAAATTCAATTCAAATGCTTTGCCTGGGGTCTTTAAGCTCTGTGTCACTGAAATGTGTGAGGTTACTCTTCAGAGCCTACTGAATGTGTCCAGTGGTATAGCTGAGAAGGACTCCTGGAGGTGTCTCAGGAACCTTAACATCTGTCAAATGAGAATAATTCAAGACTACTCTCCTCTAGCTATTCAAAAGACACCAAATCTCACACTTAGGACCCTCTGTGCTATTCCTCCTCCAGTGAGTGTGGTAAATAATTTTCCTGTTCTTTTAAGAGATTAAAAAAAAAAATCCCTTTATCCTCCAAAAAATTCAAGCTATACTTTTTCTCAGCCCACACAGCTGAAGGTCATTGTCATGAAATTTTTCTCTCTCTGATAGTCTTTTGCCTATATTTCTTCTTATGTCTGTGTAATATTTGACACAGTGTTTCAAGTTTTAAAAATATAAATAAATAAAATTACAGCTTCAAACTGCACATGACAAATTTGTTTTGAAATAATCAAAGCTTCCTCAAATCTATAAGCAAACTGTTCCTACAATGGAAAGTTCTGAATAAGCTTAATAAAAGCTGATGTCTGCAGCCCTGCCTAGAATAAATACCTAGGGAAGTTGCATTGAGAAAAACAGCATGTTAGTAACCATGAAATTCTGTTTAGCTTTTAAAAGAACAAATCCCCATCTCTTAGTATGAAACCTGTTTGGGAAAAAATCCCATCACTGTCTCATCTTGAGAGATACATGTAGGAAGGTATGGATTGAGGGAACAATAGTGATGGGGCTATAAAATGTGGGTCTGAACACACAGATATGCACAGGAAAACAAGCAAACTGTGAGGTTCTTCATGTTTTCACATGTCAATAACCAGGTGATGGAGGGGTAAATAAAGAAGTACATCAACCCATCTCTTTCTTTTATAAAAGAAGATTATAAGAGGGTAAATTAATATCTTTCATTTATTAAAAAAGATTATATATGAAAATCTCAAATTTGCAGGTGAATAGACAGTGATTTAGAGGAAAGTTTGTCTTCCAATTGCATTAACTAAGAACTGATTTCTCTCTTCATTATTTTCTAGTGCTTTTCCCTAATACCATTAATAACAGTACTTGCTCAATTGTTCTACTCCTATTTTGACCAGATGAGACTCTTACTTGAATATAGAAAATAGAAACAACATCCATCTGAAACAAAGCTATCCTCTTCCCCTTGATAATTTTTGCTCCTTATTCCAGACTTAAGGCAAGTTAGAGACAGGTTTAGGTAGTGTTTTGAAGGCTTTTATCAGCAAGCATTCCTGCCAGCCTCACCTACAGTATAGCTCACTGCTTGGAAAAACTGCCCGCTTGTGCAGCCTGGAGATCTGAGCCCACTGGAGACAAAGGCATATGACAAACCCTCACATAGCTTTAGAAATGCTTGAAGAGGAGAATCTGATCTATTGACTTGTTCTGAAAATAGCACCCAGTGGGAGGTGACTGACTGGCTAATACCTGTGGTGTTTCCATTACTGATTGGGATGAAGTCTGTTGCCAGGTATCCTAGGGTGGTTTCCTTGACAACCAGAAGAAGTGCACAACTGAGATGCACATGACTTTTCAGGTGCTTTTTTAACTCCTCTGAAACAATGAGCTGCCCTACCAGAATGGTACTTCAGATAAATAAAGTCCAGGTGTACATCCAAATGGTGAAAAGAGTTTATATTCAAGGACAAATTTGAGGTGAGCCTGAAATCTGTAATGAAACAAACCCTCAAATGAACAAGCAGGCTGAAAATATTTCTACTATTCAAGATGACAGAAAGTTTGCAAGATAATCCAATTCTATATTTTGTAACCTTTGCATGAGAAAATTCAAGAGACTTAAGATATTTCCACAAGCTATATAGATAAATCTTAAATGGAATTAATTTGGATCTCGCTGTTGAAACCCACAGTCCTCAAATTTCAAAGCTTATTGCACATAATGTCCTGTTCATCAGAAGCACTATGAGCATTTACAGAAATCAGAACATATTTTGAAATTATTTTAACAAGAAAATATTAAATCTAAGCCAAAGTACAAAAAAAAAAAGATAATAAACAAGATACAGTTTCAGCATATAGTTTCTCATTGTTTATATATAGAGTTGGCCACAAATTTTATATGCACAGTAAATTGACCAAAAAATTCAATTTACAGTTTCATGAATTCAAGTTATACTGAGAGGCAGTTCCAGCCCAAGTATGACCAATATGATTTGACAAAATGTTCCATTATGAAATTTTGAAATATATTATGTAGTATTTACAAAATGAAATGTTCTTTTAGATTCCAAAGTTCTTGTAGGGAAAAAGCAATTAAAAAAAACCCAACAATAGTAACCCCAAGTCAAAAGATATCATGTGAAATTGATTGACAAGTAGTGATAAGACCAAAACTATCTGTTTGTTTGTTTGTTTTTTCTGTTAGCCCTTTAGGATGAAAAATCAAATGTTATTATTCAGGTTTAATGCAGAGTTTTACTTTTCAGTTTAATAAATATCTAAAAACATCCACTCCCCTGCTATGTGCTTGGAAGGAATAAGCACATGCAAAGAAGGCAAAGAGATAATGAAAGTGAGGCAACAGATCAAATAAGCAAAGCCAAGGGAGTGAAGTGACTTATCAAATGTGACAAACTGAATGATAAATATAAATGTTTTTGAACTCTTATCTGCTGGTATCAGGAGTTTGAATCCAGTCTCTTCCCTATTAGTATTGATGTGTGACAATCATTGGAGGAGCATCAAGGAATAGAGCTAATTCTTTTTGAGCTAAGAATGAGGTGTTGTTTGATATCGAGAATCCCAGATAAAATTTTGACTGGTTAGATCATAAGGAAAATTTCCTAATTTTTACTTGTGGCTGAGAGAGTGAGTTTCTGAGAGAGGAAGATAATGAAGTGTTACTGTGGCAAAAAATAACTATAGAATACAGTGTTGCATAAGGAAATAAATCAGCCCAGTCTATCACAAGTGGGAGTCAGGCAAAAAATATCTGCAAAAAATATCTGAGAGATTTGAAGCAAACCAGTTAAGATAGAACAATGTGCACTATTAAAATAATCAGAGAAAGCTGGGTTGATCTGGACATTTTAAATGAGGACACTGAATGCATCTGAATGAATCATTAGCAGAGATTTAGGTGCTTTCCTAAAACAGATTGCATCCATAATAAATAGACTTCAGTAGAGAATTTTAAAACCATATTAGTGGTAAAGGTTGATGCCTAGGGCCACATTAGCTCAGCACCAAGCTCTGATCTGTCATAGATCAATGATATGTAGCAGGCCTGAATTGCTGATTCAATTTAGTATTCATTTACTTTCAGAGCAGAACATAAATAGTAAGGAAGAAAATGTGAAACATGATCTCTGAGACCAAGATCTTGTTCTGTGGGGAACTTAGCATGCATGCATGCATTCATCTCGTGAATATCTGGGGAGTCCAGTCACTTCTGAAGCTTCTGAACCTGCCTGAGTGGCCCAAAGGCCTTTTACTACTGGAGTTGAAAGAAACGTTGCCTTTCTCCCCAGCAGATGCAGATGCTGAGGAGCCACAGCCATGCTGGGCACAAAAGCAAGAATGAACCTGAGCAGAGTAGTAGTGAAACTCACCAATAATGTAGTGATTGTAGCATCATGTTTAGAATTATGAAAACATAGAATATCCCATGTTGGACAGGACCCATAAAGATCACCAAGTCCAACTCTGCTCCTTGCAGACTTGTTGGGGTTTTTTTTCCCAAAATATCATATACTATTCACACAAATAACTGACCAACAAAATGTCACTGATCATTGCCATACCCTGGGAAATTTAGGTATGCTGCTATGCTTTCAGGCTATTTCTAGTTTTCTTATTTTAGCATGGCAATAACCAGCTTTAGATTAGAGTTGCATAGCTGGTATTTATACTTAGCAACTGTCTATAGAAATAAAGATTAGCATGAAGGCTTTATTGGCTCTTCTGCCAGGATGCTGATCCTTTGATGCTATGGTGCATCCAGCAAAATCTTATTTACCTACAGAGTGAGCACTGGCATTTCATATATGAGGATACTAACACTTGTAGAGGGAAACACAGAATAACAGTATTGTAGGGGTTGGAAGGAACTTTTAAAGATTGTCTGGTCCAACCACTCTGCTAGAGCAGGATCACCTAGTGCAGATCACACAGGAACAAGTCCAGGCAGCTTTTGAAAGTCTCTACAGATGGAGATTCCACCACCCGTCCAGGCAGCCTGTTCCAGTGCTCTGTTACCTTTACAGTGTAGAAGTATTTCCTCAGGTTGAGGTTAAACATCCTGTTTCCAGTTTATGGCCACTGCACCTACTCCTGTCACTGGACATCACTGAGAAGAGCCTGGCCCCATCTTCCTGGCACCCACCCTTTAGGCATTTATAAGCACTGATAAGAACCCCTCTCAGCCTCCTCTTGTCCAAACTTAACAGACCCAGCTCTCTCAGCCTTTCCTCATATGGTAGATGCTCCAGGCTCTTAAATACAGTGGCCCTGCACTGACGCTTTCCAGTATTTCCTTGTCCTTGAACAGGGGAGCCCAGAACTGGGCACAGTACTCCAGGTGAGGCCTCACCAGCACAGTGTAGAAGTCGAGGAGAACATCCCTCAACCTCCTGGCCAATCTCTTCCTAATGCATCCCAGGATTTGCTTGCTGAGAGTATTTCTGTCCCTTCATCCAGGTCATCAATTAATATATTGAACAAGGCTGGAATTAAAGATTACTTTTTCTTCTTTAACAATTTTGCAGTAATACTCTGTATGTCAAAACGATTTCAGGGGGGAGTTCTATAGCAAAATGATAGTTAGTGAGCTACACTCAGAAACAAGAATTATTTCTTCCATGTTTCATTCAGGTTTATTATTCTTAAATGGAAGATTTTAAATGTCTGTAATGCCAGACATTTTCTGTCTATATATGCATGTGTTTTTGCTCATCTATGGGTGTGGGTGCACACCCACATATGGATACATATGCTCATATATGTGCGTGGTCCCACAGGCTGATATATATATTGCACTAGAATGCATTTAAATATCAGCTAAACAAAATTTGTCTTCTTACCTCTAGCTTTTGGACTGATGTCTCACTGTAAATCCAATCTGTAAAGGCTTTAGAATACATCTCTCACTTCTGTGCATCATATTTGTTTGGAATCTGACCTAAATCACTGAATCCCATGGGACCACATTTGAACAAAGGTTGTGTCTTTCTGCAATGTTTGGACGGGAATACACTGCTGTGTTTGCAGCGAGAAGAGCAGGACAGCCCTGGTGTTGACAAATATTCTTGTCCATTTCCACAGTATCAAAGCTGCATAGTAATTATTATTGTTATGGTGGGTAACTATTGATTACAGTTATTTACTATGCACAGCAGCAAAATAAAAAGATAGGCATAAGTGTGCAGTACATGTTCTTCTATAATGACAATCATAACAACCTCGATAAAAAATTACACTCTACAGTTCTCCTAAGGGCACATGCAGAGCTCTTTTTGTTGCCAATTCCTCCCTTTGTTGTTTGGGCAGTGTCTTGCAAAGGATTTAATCTCCTCTGTGCTTGGTAAATATTAAAAATAAAAGTGTATTTTTCAAAAGCAACAGTTAATAGATGTTGATTGTGGTGGTTTGCTATGTTTCACCAAAAAAATAAATCAATCATATTAAGAACAGACTTCTTGAAAATACTTTTAATGAATGGTGGTGAAGGGTCTGGAGAACAAGTCCTATGAGGAGAGGCTGAGGAAACTGGGATTGTTTAGTTTGGAGACTAGGAAGCTGAGGGGAGACATTCTTGCTCTCTACAACCACCAGAAAGGAGGCTGTAGTGAGGTGGGTGCAGCCTCTTCTCTCAAGTAAATCATGACAGAATTAGAGGAAATGCTCTTGAGGACATGCTCTAGTGGGATGTTGAGGTGTTTTTTGTGTTGGTTTTTTTGGTTTGTTTTTTTTGTTGTTGTTTTTTAGTTGATCATAAAGGTCTTTTCCAATGCTGACAGTTCTAGGATTCTGTGAATATTGAAGATGATCAAGATTTAATCAAAGATTTCCTCAATCTAAATATCTCAGTGGTTGATAATTCTCAAAACATATGAATCTGTGTAAGGGACTGTCTGCTCTGTATTGACATTGTAGCTCTCTGTCTTACTGGACATAGGCATTCTGCTTTGCATCTATCATATCCTATCCACCATTATTTTTTTCTACTGGATTAGCTTTAATGACCAAGGTGATATGGTGTTCTTCTGTTGATGGATGGAGTTGATGGATGGAGCGAAATTTTGTTATTAACATTTCTATTAATTTTATTCCCAAGCAAACATCTACAATATTCTTCGACTGGATACAAGGCATGAATTCCCAAAACCTCTCAAAACAGCCCTGGGATGATGTTGCCTTTAGAGTAGGCTTCTGGTGAATTAATTATGGTGTATTATATCTGAATATCTGTGTTAACCTCAAATCCTCATTGTAAATCACCCCTTGATGTTGTTTTAGCCAAAGCAGTTTACTCACCCTCTGATTTTTAAATAAAATCAGTAACATGTTGTAATTCACTCTGAGACTGAAATAGCAAAAAACTGGTCACACAAAAGTCATTTGAAGGACTTTTTTTAAAAAATCCAACATACAAAGAAAAGCATGCACAGTATTTTCTAGTATTTCTGCATACTCCTTTTCACATTCACACATGCATAAACACACTGTGAAGTAGGTGGAAAAACTGTATTTCATCTCATGAATCCTGCTTACACTTACATAACTGTCATGTGAGAAGCAGGATTCATCATCTCGTGATTAGGACTCAAATTCCACTGTCAATATATAAATGTCTACCTATGATCTGGTTATACAAGTTCCAGCCATTGTCAGAAGAGTTCAAGGGCTCAATGTATTTGCCAGAAGGTCAGCATTTAGTATTAGTGTTACTTGAGATGTCCTATAATATCCAAGGGGATCATGTCCTACAGGAGTGGCATTTGTAGATGTAAGACCTAATAACAGATCAGCCAAATGGCTCTACAGGTTCCATGGATTGTTCTGGTTATGGGTCCTCGATCTATAATAGGAGCTACCTCACATCTAGACATTTAGAGGTGGAATTCCATTGTCCAAAATATCTACTTGCCAGCCAGTCAGAACATTTAAGGTTCTAATATTCCTTAATTCTGATATACTTGCTAGTCTCTCATAGATATCTGAATCATCTGGGATATTTCAAAGAACACCAGAAGTTTAAGTATACACAATTGAAAGTAGGTGATATAGGATGCCCAAAGAGATTTTACTTAGTATCTTTAATGAGACTGATTGAAGGAAGTTCTATATTATTCCATTCTTGAAAGCCCCATCACATGATAGTCTCACAGACATACATAGACATGTTTGTGCAGCAACTTTTCCAAGAACTCCTAAGAGCTTCTGGAGGAAAAATGGACATATGTTTACCTTCAGCAGTATCAGGTATCTTAGACTACCAGGAACTGCCAAAATTGAAGTTTTAAACCCAGGCATCTACTAGGAATTTTCAGTTAAACAAGAGAGGAAAATTTGCATGCAGCTGAGAATGACCATTCAAAACACTAAAATAATTACAAAGTTTTCTTTTAGACTATTTTAGATGATCCTAAATTGTTAGATTACCATTTTGTTATCACACAGCTGGATAATTGTATGAATATGTTTGAAAAGACCATTCAGGAAAGTAAATTGAACTACAGGGTTTTAAAAAATTTTTTAATAAAAATAAATCTTTTGTTTGCAAGTCACAGATACCCTTTCTGTTCCTTGCTAGAGATGAAGCACTATAAATGCCAATTTATTTTACACTGTGAGGTTAGTCTTTGGAGTAATGGAAAATAATTTTCCTCTTCTTTAATGAATAAATCATTGTGGGAGGCTCTGCATGATAGTTTGATCCTGCATAGCTATTTCTTCTGATTGTTAGCAGGGTTGTACGTTTTAATTCCTGGAACATTATTAACTCGTAATCATTTGCTTTTAGACCTTTCTGATAACTTTGCTTTTTCATTAACTCCTTTTCACTGAGGTAATAGGGAATTACTTCGTTTAATGATTCTCTAAAGACATAAGAAGGCTAGATATTCTAATAGTGCAATTTTATTTCACGAATAATATTGTATCAACCAATCATTAAATTTTAATGTTTTCTGCAGTAGGCCATGGGCCTATTGATGTGGTATGGAGCATCTTAATCCAGGAGCAATTTTGACAAAATGAACCTGTCCTTTCCCAGAGCTAAGTATTAGTTAGAGGAAATTCATCAAATACCTTGTTTAGTCTGAGACAATATTTAAGATCCTAAGAAAAAGAGGGAACAATGCTGATCACTGATGGCTTCCTTTGGAGTAAAACTTCCCATAAGCTCCTCTCCTACAGGTCATTATGCTATTGAATCCCATGAACACATCATTAAAGGTAAAGAGCCTCTGGTCTGGCCACTCTAAGGTGAAAACCTCCAACCCTTCTGTGATTGAGCCTTCAGGCTGCTTTGTGGCCACTGGAATGTGCTGAAGGTTCTGAGTGTGCTATAGTCTGGCCAGTGGGGAGTAATGGTGGCAGGGAAGTCTGTCTGGCAAAAGAAAGAAAATATGACTTGCCCAAGCAGCAAAGTAAAGCATGGTTTAACAGGAGAGGCAGAGGCTCACACTGCAGGAGGTCTCTCAAATAGCCTTTTTCCAGCTCTTGTTCTGGTATGATGTATCCTTGGGACTGAGCCTGTCTGGATGCCCTGCTTGCTGCAGACTTGTCCTTGAAGCTTTTACTGGTATGCCCTGAGGAATTTCTTCCCTCCTAGTCCACTCACCAAGAGCTCCTCTTTTTTCTATATTCAGTTTTACAATAGTCAGTATTCATCCCCCTTCATTGTAGATGTAGCCTCAGGAATGGAAATTATTCTCAAATTGTCTGTACCCTTATCAAAAACTTCCTTGTCATCTGTTAGTGTTCAAATTTTGTCATTGTTTTGCCTTTCCTACTTGGTCCTTTTAATCAATTTTCCCTCATTGAAGTAGTTAAGGTTGAAAATTATTTAACACAAACACAAACAAACAAAAAACTTGATTTTTGCTTCATCTGTATGTGTGAGTTTACTCAGTGTTATATCTGACCTGCAATTCCTTTTGTTTTCAGAGAATGTTAAGTTTTCTAACATCTAGATAAATGTTTCAAAACTAGTGATTATAGAGCCTTGTCTGATCCAAACTGTTACAGGAAAAATTCCAAGATGGACATAATTTCCAGGTACCTGGGCTCCATAACAAATATATTAGCAATCTGAGAAAGATTAGGATATGCTGCCATAGCACTTCAGCCTATGCTGCCAACACAGCACTTCTTTCAGTGGAATGAAATATTGCAGCATTCACAGCTAAGTCAAACAGCTTGATCTGGTAAATAATAAGTATTTTATAGGAACCTCAGGGTACTTCATGCATGTAGTGTCATAAACAGTCCAAGGATGTTCTGTATGCATGCAGTGTATTTCTACTCCCTGCAGTTTTTACAGCAAAGTTTCCAAGCTGTGCCATAAGCAATAGTATTAACAGGATCTCTATTCATTTCTCCGACAGGGATGCTGTGCATATTTACTTGCTCATATTCCTTCTATTTCTCCCAATTACTTTGCTAGAAAACAAGTTTTCACAAATAATTTGCCTTTTCCAAATGTTTGTTGTAGCAAGCAGGTTTCATATTTTTCTTTTATTTTGCTCTGACTTTTTTTTTCCCCTCTGTGACAACAGGATAACAGATGCAGATTGTCCAAGGATGTCTTCTGTGTGTCCTTTATTAGCAAAATACCTCAGTCTGGGAAGAAAGATGGACCTATGGATATTAATTCAGAAAATTTGATCCAATATTTGGTTATGCTAAATGCCTTTAATTGGTGTTTGGAGCCAAATTGGAAGTGTGAAGCAACTGCAGCTAGAGCCAAATTTTCAAAAATCCTTAGCAAGGATGTCTTTTCATGTACTGATATTATCCTAATAATGTTGAGCTTATTTTTAAATAGGAACTAAGTTCTCTGGTCATCCAGACTATAGTCTGCTTGGAAGACTCTCATCAACTCCAGATGAGGTACAGATATGTTATCTGAGCCACATTCCCCACCTTAATCCTCTGTCATTTAGAAGATACTCATTGATATGGATAAGGAAGAAAGCTAGGAAGAAGCTGAATGGGACAGAACTAATGAGATAGTGATTCTTCAGTATCACCTTTCAAATGTAAATAACAATTTTTCTATATTCCAACACAAGGAAAAAAACCACTCTGCAGCCTCTGGGGAGGCCTCTGCATTTTGCAACAGGCGATCTAAGTTCAACCAAACAGTAGTACGTTCAAAATGAGTTTTTATTTGCTGTTTTATCTGAGCAAAATCTCAGGACTTCAATTTCCTGGTACATAAAAATTTGTTGGATTTTTAGGGGAAAAAAAAAAATTAATTAGAACCTGAGAGATCTTTGAGTGACATTCTTGGATGCTGTTGTGTTCCTTAAACAAAAAAAAAGGACTTTGTGCTTACTTCCTGGTGCTTACAGAGCCTTCTGGAGGTGGCGCACGTGAATTTGATGGGAATAGCCTCTTCTCACTTACTTGGCAAATGCATGAAACTACTGGGACATTTTAAAGAGGAAATAGTCTTTTGCAATCTCTTCTGAGTTCTTGGAAAGATTTTCTGTAGATTTCTTCACAGTAGTGGGTTCTGCATAGATTCT
>JAOEGS010020571.1:30361-40906 GCA_025447755.1 Corythornis vintsioides
TCTTTTGCAATCTCTTCTGAGTTCTTGGAAAGATTTTCTGTAGATTTCTTCACAGTAGTGGGTTCTGCATAGATTCTAAGTAGATTAGCATCTACAGAGTAGATGCTGGATATTTAATCCATCTTTCCATCTGCCATCATCTCTGAGCCATATGTCTAAGCTGCAGAGGAGGGGAGGAATTTCAGACACACTCCTCTATTAAACAGTTTTACGTCAGTTCTATCTTCTGTACTGCCTGTACTCTGAAGTGGCTAGCACTTCCCAGGCATGGGGAAATTCCCTAAATTCCATGTAAATCCTTCTGTCATGGGTTTCCTCTAGGCTAGCTCTGCACTGACAGGGCATGGAGCTAATAGAAATCATGGAGATGTTTTTGGAAATTAAGCCAGAATAACTTTAGCCAAGGTGCCTGCTTCAGGAGTTTCAGGTTGTGGTTTAGCAGCCAGACATAAAGGAATAAATTTTTAGGTATTTCAGTCATTTATCAGAACAAACATGAGTCCTTTGTGGTGAAAGTTGCCAGAAAATTATAGTCCAAAGTATAAGACAACCTTCAAAGATATAGATATATATTTTTTTCCATCAGTAATAATTCATCCAGATGAAGATCTCTTTCAAGTTCTCTCCAGCTACTTCATGGTATCTCAGCTACAAAAACAGCCAGCATATTGAAACTAGCACGTACTTTGAAAATTGACAGTTAGGAAAACTGATGAAAGATAATGCAGTAGCAGCAATGACTCAGATTAATATGGACAACACAGGGAACATTCCACCTACGCAGGGAGCAGTGCCTGATATCAGAGGGCTCTTTCATCTATAATAACAAGACCGAGTGGCTGAGAGCCAAAACTTCAAGCTAGAAATGAGATGCAATTTTTTAGCAGGAGCATACTTAACCATTTGAACTGTTTACTAATAGATAGAGAATATGTGCCTTCATTCAGTGTCTTTAAACCATGGGTGATCCTCTTTCGAAATGAGAAGCAAAGGAGTTCACAATGAACTGAACGTTGTCACGATGATTGCAGCACTTTCTGGGTAAACTCTAGCCTTGAGTTATGGAGACAGTCAAATTGATAATGGTTTTAAAAATTCATATCACTACTAGTGGGGAAGCAGCTGGGATGTTTTTGTGCTTTAGGAAACCAGAATTTAGTCTGAAGATTTCCACTGAGTTTTAGGAGCTTGAGTATTGTAAAAAAAACTATATTGTGCTGGAGTTATGTGATTTTTCATAAAAAATGGAATCCTTTAAGCATTTAAATTTTAGCATTCTTAATAAACCAGATTTCTTCAAAGGAAACAGGTTTTTTTTCTGTGCAAAAACACCTTCTTCTTCTGTTCTCAAGTTCTGTTTATTAACAACAGTTTTTGGATCTTTGGACACTTTCCCAGGTGTTCACAACAGATAATAAATTAAAACACTATACTAATAAATTAAAACATTGCCTATAAAAAGAAATCAACAACCTCTTTGGATGAACAACAAAAACAACTCAACTTACATATTTGTTAGGGTGAATAAATTACAGTATATCAAACAAATAACTATATCAAGATCCAAAACCTATATATAAAAATGACGCTAAAAGACCTGGAACTAGCAATGAATGACTAAAAACTCTTCAAATTCCAATTCATATGAAAATACTAGTTTCTTCTGTTGCATGACCCATTTATATTGACCATTGCTTCTGAGCTATCTTTCAAGGGTGACCTCAAATCACACATGTTCATATTTATCCGATAGACCATGCAGAATTGGCTCTTTTACAGCTCATATTTACCACTGGAAAAACTTGCTAATTGGCAAACTTCTACATATTCCATATTTCTTAAACAGATTAATCAGGAAGATGCCACCTCATGCGTTGCCACTGGCTCTACTGCAGACATAAGTATCAAAATGACTTCCATATCCAGACACTGTATAATTTAATCATGCTCAAAGGATTTCCGTAATTGTATCCACAAACGTTACTGCAAGATCAGCTTTCTGCTCCACAAGTTTCAATTAGAATGTGCAACACACCAATGCATTTGAAAAAAAGTAATGAATGCTTCTTATTACTCTCGTCTTTGAGAGTTTTTATACAAATAGTTAGCAAGCGAGCACTGCTGCTTCTCACTTTCTAAATATTGCTTTTTATAGCGTTCCTCTCTCCTGCACTGCATGTCATCCTTGTAATTTCTTGCATTTTGCTAAAGGCACAGGGAACACGGAATGGTGCTGGAGATTACTAATGAAATATGGAGCCTTTCACTGCTAAGTTACACAAAAAATGCCTGGCCTAGGTTGTTCATGGTGCAGAGATGTTACTGCTGGCTGCTGGCTGTTCAGTAGGCTATAAGAAAACAACAGTTAGTTTCAGTCTGCTTCCTACTGAATAAGGAGGGAATTAACTGGCTGAGAAGCAGACAAATTAAAGATAACATTTTCAGAAGTGAACTGCCAAACACCTTAAAATCAGATAGTTTTCTGAACAGTGAGGTTGGATCAAAGTGAAAAATTGTGGATATACCAGTCTGAAAAATGTGGATTAAATATATTAATTGCATGTGATATCTTGGCATCCTCATGGGTAGATAGTGGTCCATAGTGCCAACTCAGCTGGGCAAGACTCTGAACAAACTGGTGAAGCTTTTCAATTAGCCCTGTTTTGAGCAGGACATTGGCCTACAGTCTTGCAGAGACCCTTCCTAATGTCAGTGTTTCTAGGAGGCAAAATACTGAAAATTCACAGCCAGTAGTTGACTCCCTTCTCTTTTTATTTACTTACTATACTTATTTTCATGGCTAACTTCAATGTGTTCTTCAAATTACCATTTTCTTGGTGTTGCTTTGTCTACAATGACAACACTTTTGCCAGCTATCTAAAACAGGTTGCTTTGAATAATAAATGATACACCTTGGCTGATAAGTGGGAGTCTGTTATCACATTACACAGCTGTTTTTGTAACACAAAGGGGATTTATTCAAAGAGATCTGTTCTTAATGGGACCGTAGATTGTCCAACCATTAGAATTAGACTACATTGTCCAATAGGTGATTCTCCATCAATTTTAACCACACAGAACTTAATCAATAAAAAGCACATGGGAATATATGACTTAACCTTTCTAACAGGGGTCCATCGAGAGTTTTTTAACCTTCAAGCAATCAAAGCTCACCATGGGAAATAAGAGCAAAATAATCCCGCTGTAGCAAAAATTGATCCAATGGAGTCTGTGGAGCCGATGGAGTCTGTTGCTAATTTGGATCTTAATAATTTTACAAATATCTGAAGGGTAGGTGTCAAGTAAAAGAGGCCAGTCTATTCAGTGGTGCCCTGTGATAGGATGAGGGGCAACAGTCACAAGATGGAATATGTGAAGTTCCACCTCAATATGAGGAAAAACTTTACTATGAGGGTGACAGAGCCCTGGAACAGGCTGCCCAGAGAGGTGGTAGAGTCTCCTTCTCTAGAGACTTTCAAAACCCTGCTGGACAGATTCCTGTGTGGCCAGCCAAGGCATTCCTGCTCTGGCAGAGGGGTTGGACTACATGATCTCTGGAAGTCCTTTCCAACCCCTACCATATGATTCTATGAAGCTGTGACAATGCCTGAGTGTTTACATTATTGACTAATTACCCTTCCAATGTGGGGAAACTATATGCTGAAGTTTATGGTCATAAAGACACTTCTACAGCAGATAGAAGTACTTGGATAAAGTGATGAGGTAGTGACACAACACACTGTTTCTTCCACAGACACAGAAGCAACAAGTGCAAAATAACTTCTGACTTCCCTATTATTTTAAGCTTAACAGCTGGGATAGCATAACATTGCATCATGTATTATATTCTGAATTAGTACTTGCTCTGATGGAAATTGTTAATATTTCGTCATTTTAATAAGCAATCTCAGTAAATTTACAATCATTTGATGCTCACATGAAAATGTACAGTGTTTTCTCTCTGCTTTCCTAAGAAACACTTGAAAAGGGTAAGATGGAGTACAAATGCTGGAGGCCACCCATCTCATACATTTGTTCTTCCCAGTCTTAGATTTAAAACAAAAAACTTCAGCCTAGTAACTTCACTTTCCTCTCCCTCTTATTCTCTCCTTTTCTTTTGTTTTCATTTTTGCCAGTGTGTTCTGTTTTTCAATCCCTTGTGGTAAGCATGTCAGCAAAAAAATATCCAACAGCTCTGAAACAAAAAAATATATCTGCAGAATCAAACTTCTTTGTATATGCTCAGAAAATCAGGAAAAGCCAAAAAAAAAACCAACCCAAATATTTATGTTTGACTTAAGATATTTTTAAAAACGCAAAACACAACAAAACCAACAAAACATTTTCAGACAGTATTAGAAATAGAAAGCCCTAATTCATCAGCTGTGACAATATGACAAATTCTTCACTTTCATTGCTCAGTGTTTAAAATAGGAGATTTTAGGCAGAGCTGTTGATGGTTTAATCAGATACATTCTAGCAGTGTAATTGCTAAGAAAAATAAATCAATTCAAATAGTTTGCTAACATAGCATCATTAGATCACATATTTTCTGTTTCATTTATGGCCATATGGTGGAGGATTCATTTTGTCTTGGCATAAGGACATGTCTGCAGAAGAAAAATTGGATTGACATTTTATTTTTACACCAAGCTAAATTTCCTTGTGAGATAATTATTTAGGAAATACTATGTGCAATTTGATGTATGATCTCTGGAAGAGGTTACTAAAGAAGGAACTAAGTTGATATTTTTAGCAGTAATACATAAAATATCTGCTCAGGAGTGCTGTAAAGAAAATTGTCTGGTTACCAACATAGGCACTGCTGTTGTGATAGCTGCTCTGCAGGCTGATATATCTGGGATTTAACCCAGTACTTCCGCAGAGAAAATCATCAGTTGTTATATCTATAAAGTTCTGCTATCAACAGCTCCCATCCTGATGGAATAAGTAGAGAGGGAGGAACTTGTAACATACACTTTCTGTAAATGTATCTTCTATTATCTCTATGATATTGATATAGAAATCACTTGTTAATGACAATAGGCCACTGGGAATTATTACCCTACTACTAAGACTTAAATCTTTTCACAAGCCTAAAGCTCTTCAAACTGAGATGGGAGATGACACAGCCAAGACCCGATCCAAAGAAGTTGGTTTTTGTCAGCAGTGCCAGACTTCCACTTCCCATAACTATCTTTTTCCATAGCAGGCACAATTATATCATCCTCCATTCTGATCTTTTTTTTGTATATTGGGTGTTCGTGAGTCATCACTTTAATCCTTTGTGGGGTTAACAGTTTGTCGGTGACCAAAACACACTTTGTGGGAAGACCTCTGGAATGAATAACTCAGGAGAGAAGAATCAATCACAATTTTATTAATATCTCAAGTGTATTCACATTTAACTTGTTTTCCTCGGGATTTGTCAAAATTTTCATCAACAGTTTGGACTGTGATGTGAAGCCATCTAGGCCCTGCAAATTCCTCATTGTTTATCCTCGGCAGATGATGTGTATATGGAAAGGTACTTCATCATCTTTATGTTGTACAAGCACATTATTCTTGCCTGTTTCCAATTATGGAACAGATATATTTATTGACTACTTCTGCTTTCTATACATGGTTGTTAATTGCATCATCTCCTTCTACAAATTAGCCTTTATCATCTTTCATGACACACGTAATCTACTTAGGAAATGCTCCTGTGAAGGAAGTCATAATGTTCTCTCCTTCCCCAGCTCATTCCGTCTGGAGAAGTGCTATTGAACTTAATGTAGTGTCTCAGAAAAAGAACAAACAAACCCACAACAAAACCAAAACCAAAACAGAACTTGGCTGCTTTGATGTTACTGTTTCTGTGTTAATTCATCTGACCACCTTTGCTCTCATGTTGTGGCTTTCTTTGCAGAATATTTTTTCCTCAGAGATTCGGACATAAAAGCTACATCATGAATGCTTTCTTGGGATGCATTGTGCCTTTATATTAAGACTTCTCAATAGCCTTTGTCCTTTTTCAAGATTCTCTACTCCCAAATGAAAACTTATCTTTAAAGGTTTCTTGCAAAAAAGTTACCAAGGAAACGGATAATAAAAGTCTTTGTCCAGATAAGCTGAAAATTCATAGATATTTTCTCTTCCCATTTGTTTTCTTGGAACAAATATAAGTTGTATAGAAAATAAATTTTGTATTAAACATTATTAAATCCTTATAATGACAGTTTTATCTAAACTGTAACAGAGTAGCAGTGATAAGAATATTATTTGTTGTGTATCCAGGTAGGAAAAGATATTTGCTGAGCCCGTACAGGTACAGAAGTGTAGAGATAAGTCATTTTTCCTAATGTCACATGTGAAAGCACATGTGAAAGGCAGAACATGAGCTATAGGATTTCTCTCCCACATCATAACACTTTTTCTATGGCATTTTGTTGGTTTTTTTTATTGTTGATGTTGGGGGTTTTTTATGGTTACAGCTGTTAAGATTCTTTGAATACATTCATCCTTATGAATGGACGTCATTTTTTCTGAAACAACTGTAAAAAAAAAAAAAGTAACAGGGAGGGAAGTAATCTCCTGAATTTTCTGAATCTAGGTGTACAACAATGAAAAACTGACACATAGGAAAAAGCATTCATTTCGCATTAAAAAAATTACTATGAAAAAATATCAATTAAAATAGTAAGCATGAGATTGAAGCACATTTCATTTCAAAAGTTAGACATCTGTAATATTTATATGGACACTATTAGTTTTCTTCTGAGGATGAACTGAGGACCAGCAGCTGTAGAAACAGACTTTCTCCTTCCTTTCCTCTTTAATAGATGTATTTATTTGAAAAGAAGTACAAACAAATCTAAGTAAATTATAGTAAAGATTACAAGAGCCCTCTACTTGTTTTCTATCAAACTGTTTACTCATGAAACAAAAGGAAAGGAATGTGAAACAGAGAATGAACTTTTTATGCTGGGGAATTAAAAAACAATGTTCAGATTATTATTATAGGGTAGTAATGTTGGGAGGCTCAGTTAAATTGCCTGGCACTAACTGGCAGGAAAAAAAAAAAGAAAAGAATAGGCAGCTTTAAGAGCACTGCTTTATTTACTGATGACCATAAATGGAGCAAAGCTGGAAGGTGTTCAAGATTGCTGACTGGCTGATTGTCACAATTAATTGTTTTTAACATCCAAGTGTCCTACACATTCATATGCACAACCTGCCAAGCCACAGGCTGCATCTGTTGGAAAGTCAAAATTCCAAGAAGGCAAAAAACACCCAGTGCTAATGCAATATATGGTCATTAGTTTAGGCACATCATTTAACATAAATTGTTTTCCATACCCATCATGTTATTATCTTTCTAAGCAGGTTTGCCACCTGACAAACTAAAGTTCATTCTCTAATATACGATGACAGTGCTAAATGACTGCTTTAATAAGTTTTGCTCAGAAATGTCATTCTTTGTTTGATAGGTACCAAAGGAACTTGAACTCAAGATTTGAAGAAATACTAAAAAAAAAAAAAAGAAATAAAAAAAAGAAAAAAGCTTAGAAACTGTCTGGTAGTGAAAGCAGTTGGAAAGTTTGGAAGAATCTGTAAAACAAACCTACTGTCTGTGCTTTCTGCAGATTCAAGTGCAGCTTAAGTACCTCCAGGAAACTAGTGGCACTTTGGCACTTTCAGGTATGAATTCAGAAGAATGAAGCCATTTTCATGCTATATTTTGAAGGTAATCAGATCAGACAAAGTAATAACTAATGGGCTTTTTTTTCCCCCATAAATCTATGTTAGTAAATGATGTTTTACAGTATAGTACACATTCATCAATAATGGTAGCCTTATAAGTACAAACAGCACAAACATAACAAGGAAAACTTACTGTTGGGTAAGAGTAAAGACCATATTATCAAATCTGTTGAGAACTTCATGATCATTTCAATATTTGAATGCCCATATCAAAATATCTTGCCGTGGTTTAATGTTCTGATATTACTTTATGAATATTTCTTTGTTTCTATCTGAATATTTTGAAATTGAAGCATATGAGTTCATTGATGACTTCTAAATGCATGGTCCTAAATGTCTAAACAATAAAGATTTGAACACTTATAACTATTAGGAATTCAACATTAGTACCTACTCCAAATAGTATATCTACAAAAAAAAAGATGGTTTTTATTTGTTGTCCTCTACTCATCATACTTCACTCACTTCAAGCTCTGTTTTTCTCATCATATGAATGGAAAATAAGTTTGCCTTCACAGATGCTCACTTAAAGTCACTTTGGTTTCTAACAGTGGGCCTTTCTCTCTGACACAACACCCATGATAACAGAGTTCTGTTAGCTAACTGTGATCTAATCTCCTCTTCAATTCTATCGTTGTCCTCAAAATGTGATCTCAGTGACACCAGGGTAAATGTCCATCAGATTCTTTGGCCTTAAGGATATATGAGAGTGAGAGAACAAAACCTGAAAATCTTCTCCTTTAGAATTTTATTTCAGGATTTATTTTATCTATCTGACATTCATTAATCATAGAATGATAGAATGATAGGGGTTGGAAGTGACGTCTGGAGATCACCGAGTTCAACCCTCCTGTCAGAGCAGGATCACGCAGGGCAGGCCACATAGGAATAGATCCATGTGGGTCTTGAAACTCTCTAAAGAAGGAAACTCTTGCTGTAAATTTTTATTCACTGTTTTCACTTTCAAAATTGAGAGTTTTCATCTTAATTATTTTTCCACACTTTTTTTCTTTTTGAGGAATCTTGAACATTTGCATTTCAACAGTCTGTCTCCTTCCCTCTGCTCTGCTCTTTCTAAGATTTAGGAACCAGAGCCTAAAACCATTCCTCTGTCCCCTTTCTAAGTCTCACAAGTACCCTAGCATACTGTTGCACACATCAGAACGTTCCCTCCCACCACCACAAAAAAAAAAAAAAAAAAAAAAAAAAAAAAAAAAAAAGGTTTAGTATATTATCTAAGAAAATGTGTTGAAATTCTTTCGTTTTAATGTACAACTCTCACAGTTACCATTTAACTATTTTTTTTTATTGTGTGCATATGTTTCACTACAGATCGGATCCACATCTTTTTCTTCTCACTCATCTTGAGAGTCCATCTAATTTGTTGATATGTTTCTAGGAATAAAATGTACAGAATGACCATAAACTATTTCAAATGTAACATTTCATGATGAAGAATAAAAATAAAGAAAACATAGAACTGTATGAGGAAAAATGACAAGGTACATTTCGTGTGCTGCTGGGGGGAAGCAGATCACAGTAGACACCCACATACAATATGCTGTCTACCATAACTCACAAGAGCTTCCAGACACTTCCCACCCATCCAAGGTATTTGTCTGAGGTTCATTTTCCTTCTTGCTGCATTAGTGCTGCCACTTTGTGGTTTAAACTTTCTGTCTGCACACTCCTCCAAGTTGCTGTAGCTTGTTCCCACTTGTCATTCTTCACTCACTTCGTACTTGCTCAATCAAAAAGCTTGTTGAAAATACTGGAGATTCAAAAAAGGAATTTAATGATGATGGAAAATAACCAAATATTTGTTGCAAATATAAGTAGTATGAGTACTCCAAGCCTGCAAGTTCCAAACAACCCCCCTGATAGAGCAGGATCACCCAGGGCATGTCTCACAAGAATGCATCCAGATGGGTTTTGAAAGTCTCCAGAGAAGGAGACTCCACAACCTCTCTGGGCAGCCTGTTCCAGGCTCTGTCACCTCTGTCACATGACGTTCCTCCTCATGTTGAGGTGCAACCTTCTATGATTCAGTTTATACCCATTGTTCCTTGTCCTACTGCTGGGCACTACAGAAAAGAGATTGGCTCCTTCTATTTGGCACCCACCTTTCAGCTATTTGTAGGCATTAATAAGGTCCCCTTTTAGATTTCTCTTCTCAAGACTAACCAGCCCCAATTACCTCCATCTTTCTTCATTTAATAGGTAGTAAAATAATGCAGGTCTGACCTGGGTCAATGACACACACACAATAATAGTAGTAATAAAATAATATCTATATAATATTATTAAAATGCACTCTGCTTCACAGTAGAAGAGGTAACAAAGTCCCCTGCATGCAGTTATGAGCAGGACTGCCTCCAGAACTGTTAGATCAAAATAATTCTAGACTGGCATAATAAAAACATTTGAGAAAGTAAATTAAATTTTCTAGCTTTTTCTTTCACAGGGGAAACATCGGCGGTAGTTATAATTTGAAATGTCATTGATATTATGAAGATAATTTTAAATAAATGTCATTGATACCCTCTGTGCTAAGGTCAGACTGAAGAGACTTCAGGCTAAATAGATATGTCTATACCTGTCATCTTTAAAATGTCTTTTAAAAATCACAGTAACTCTTTGGCTAAACAACTTTTGATCTCTTTAGTGATAGAGACAAAATAAATACTAACCACCTAATAATTAGGACTAGATGCTAAGACTAAACCAAAGGAAGTCAGTTCCAATATGTTTAACCATAATTATTATTCTTCCACCAAAAATTAATGAGCACTGGACAGA
>JAOEGS010020572.1:19057-30663 GCA_025447755.1 Corythornis vintsioides
GGGGGGTTGCACCAGGTGACCTTGAAAAATCCCTTCCCACCCAAACCTTTCTGTGATTCCATGACCTTACCCAACAATGTCTACAAATGCTTTTCCAAGAGGCTTCTCTTCATACTGGACTCCATACTTGGCACATAATGACTTCACCAAAGGTTTCACCTTCCAGAAATTGTGCCGTGGCATCGTTGGGAACAAGCTTGAATAGAGAGAAAACAGACCTGAGAAAACTCAAGAGGCAAACCCCAAAGGATGAGCATCTGGGTCTTCCTCCTCCTAGGGGCTAATTATTGATGCCTTCTCCTCAAGCTGTAGAAGCAGAGAAAGGGAGGAGAGGCACAGAGAGACACTGCCATGCTTTACACTCCTGTTTCAAGGAGGCTGGTGGAAAACCAAAGGCATTGATTCTTCTCTGCCATGTCTCAAAACATGAGATGGCTGCTCGTTTCCTTCAGGCAACACTCATTGTTTCTTGTTGAATTTCATTCCCAGTGGTCCTCTTTCCCACCTCTGGGAGCTCATGGAACAGAGAAGCAGGTAAAGAAGGATTTGGGATCACTTTGCCCTGTGCTGTTCAATGGCAGTTTCCCAAGTTGTCTTCCAAACCAGTCTGCTACCCTAAAATCCATCCTTTTTTCATTTGCTGTTGTCACTGGCACCAGACTGTCCATATGGCCCTGGTTTGAATTATATTCCCTGGTAGCTGGTGCCCAGCAGCCCCAGGCAGCTGTCATAGGCTAAACCACACTGAAGATGTGGTTTTGAGGGCCATGGTTTAGGGATGAACTTTGTAGAGGAGGGTTCATGCTTGGACTTGATCCCAAGGGACTTTTCCAACCTGAATGATTCTGTGATTCTAAGAACTTTAGGGGAGTGGAATTTCTGCATCAGATACTCAAGTGCAAGTAGTTAGCTTAGGATTTGAGACCATAGCCACTGCAACCTGTAGGTAGGTACCACTGACTCCTGATTAATCCCCAACCTGCTAATGGCCAAATGATCCTGGGTCCATACTCACTGGTGCTCAATTTGAAAGTTCAGGTGCCCAGTGAACCAGTCGTTGAAAAAAGACTGCTCAATATTGCAGGTGGCTGCCATCTGTGAAGGCAAGAAAGCAGCTTGTGAAGGTTAGTGAAACCTCACCCCAAAACCAGAATGAAGCTCCTCTGGGCTGTGGCAGGGGCTGAGATGTGTCCTCCTGCACTATGGAGCATCTCAGCTCCTGCAGGATGGGGATTTGTAACCCTCCTACAGAGCTGTCAGCTCTTGTGCTGCTTGTGTCCCCACAGGTTTGACCAGTGGTAAAGGGGACCATGCAAGGAGGTGGTTTGTGGTGGCAAAGAGCAGTCTCAAGTACAGACTCCTAACTCTCAGCCTCCCCTGTTGATGGTTAACACCAGTTCTGAGGTGGAAAAGGAGGGAGGAAAATGCAGGGCCCCAGGAAGTTGACTTTCCCCACCCCATCTAATTATCACCCTGGAATGTAAGTGCAAAAGCTGAATATTCTGGAAATACTTCTTAGCTGCTCTTGCTATTAACATCTGTACAGTGAGGTGGTCTTTTAAAATCTTATTTTCTCAGCTGGTTAAGCTGTGATCTCAACATAGCAGCCAGAGGTGATGGACTCACCTCCCCCCACCAGGCTGCATCATGAAACCACATCAGTGTCTGATCTCCCTCTACCTATCCCCATTTTCTCTCTCATCTCTCTGCTCTGTGAGCACATTTCCAAGCTGTTTTGGGGTGAGTCAGGGGTATTCTTTCCCCTCCCAGTTACCTGAGAGCTGAGCCAGTCTCTGTGCTTCTCACTATCAATTTCCATTGGAATGTGATTCATCTGGGTGACCCACACAAACCAGTGACTCTCCAGAAACCTTCAAAACCAAAAAGCACAAAGATTTACAGGGCAGCCCAGTCCCTTCCAACCCCAAACATTCTGTGGGGACAACAGAGTGAGGTTTGCAGGGAGAAGCAGGAGACAACCCAGGAGGAAAGGGGATACAGAAGTATGGAAGTAAATACTTCCATGGAAAGCAGAGGGAATCACTTCTGTGATGATTTTTTTTCTTCCTTCATAACCTGAATAATCTCTGGGTTGTGAGGACATCCTACTGGGATACCCCTCCCTCTCTTCTTCCCAACCTCTCATGTTACTTTTGCCTTTTGGTCAATAAAAATTATCTCAGTGCTGAGACTCAGCTGCTATTGACAAGGTGGTTGTCCAAAAGCAATCTCTCTCTACTCTTTAGGTTTGTTTTCTGAAGGAGCAGATGTTCTGATTTTGAGTTTGCAGTTTGCACTTTGAGCTTAAAATATGGAAGTTTTAGACATAATGGTACTCAATTTTCTTAGTTTCCTCTTTTCCTTAAGTCCAAAGTGGTTTGAAACTATCAAAAGCAAATAATGGATGTTTTATATATTTAATTTAACAGTTACTTAAATTTTGTGGAGGCAAAAGCTCTAATATTGGGGAGTTTTTTGTACACCTGTTGCTGTTTCTTTTTACTAAAAAAAAACCCACAACCCTAATAATTATTATTTTCTTGTGTTTTTTTCACTGTGATGAAATGTTCTCCTAATGCTGGCTGTGGGACTGACTAACAGGCATCCTTTGGTACCAGTCAGTGCACAAACCATGCAGTTTTCCATGCTGGGAGGAATGGTGAGGACATCATTTACAGAAGAAGCATGGACAGTGCTCATGAAGGCTCACAAATTCCCAGTAAGCTGGGAAAGAGGGTGGCCTGAGGCACTCTGGAAGGGTCCAGCCTTGACCAGAGTGAAAACAAAAAGCATAAATATGCTGAGATTGGACAGTGTGTGAGAACAGGGAGTGAGGAAAGAAAGGAAAATCCTGGCTGGACCATCATAAGGGCAGGGGAAGATGCAGGCAAGGGAAGATGCTGAGCACCAGAACCAGCTCTGCTGCAGGGAGGTAGAACTGGGAGATGATAAAAGGGAACAGAAGCAGTGGGAATAGCCAGGAAAACACACAGGGAGGTCAAGCTTTGCAGAGAAACCTAAACAGGGAAGGCTTGTGGGGCACCAGGCTCGGTTCAGCTGGCACTGGAGGGAGGGGAAAGCAGCAGGGATGCCCTTTATCTCCTACCTGACAAAAGTGAGGAGAAACAGGGATCCCAGCAGGCCATAGAATGGGATGTATGTGATGAAGTAACGCATGTAGTAGCTGATGGCCCAGGCCAGGTCCTAGGGGAAGAGAGAAGACATTAGGCATGGCTTTGCCTGTCTCATGTCACGTGTCCTTGACTGGTGATGGGTAAATAACACAAGCAAATGCAATCCCTGCCCACTCTCCTCCCTCTCTCCACAGGGCTGGTCTCTGAGGAGCCATCCAGGCCCCAGGAAGCCAGAGGGAAGGTTTCACTCACCGCCCAGAACCTGCGCCTGATCATGGTCGAGATGATTTGGATTTGGAAATACACAGGGATGAGCAGAGGTGGGAAGACTGCAAAGCAAAGGGAAATGGTTTGGCCATCAGAGGGGTGGAAGGGTGTGAGCAAGGCAGTGATTTAAGGCTGGTTCTAGGGGAAAGTCTGCCCAGTGAGGGAGGGGAGGTGCTGGTGATGGGGGGTGGCTGCCTTTCTGGGAAGAAAGGAGGCTCTGCTTCATCTTGACTCATCAAGATGACTTTGCAAGACTCATTTGTCTTGACTTAGCAAAGAGCATTGACTGGCAACATGCATTTTTTTTCCATGCAGCCCCTCACACAGAGGGTATTTCCCAGCCTCAGTTCTTTGCCTTGCTTTACGTGGTCATGTAAATTTTCATTTACTGTTGAGTATATTGAAATGGTTTTGAGGACCTGCACAGGGGATGGCAATCCTGAGGAAGGGAAGGATGAGTTGAGACTTAAGGAATGAACACAGTAGGGTTTGGAAAGGTCAACTGGCATTCAGGGCAAGAGGAAGAGTGGGGGCAGATACTCACTGAGGAAGAAATACTCGTGCTGGTGGTTGTAAGGCAGGTACTTCAGCTTCTTCTTGCCATACTGCAGGACACAGAGGAGAAATTCAGGCTTGGATTATGACACTCACATGTAAGAGAAGGCTTTTCTGCAGTCCTTCTTTAGCCAAACTCCCCAGTCAATAAATAAATTGCCACCACTGGGTAAAAAAAGTGTTTTGGTCTGGTGAAGTATCCTGACTTTATAATTGTGCTAAATGTAAATTCCTTTTAAAAGCCTTTTCTAAATAATTTCTATTTACTTGAGAGCCTGATGACATTTTAATGCATTTCACCACCTTCTGCCATGCCTGTGCTAAGAGCCACTGTCATCTCCAGCTTTACCAATGTGAGAGGTATAAAACCTCACCTTTGATAAGTCACCATGTGGGATGCCAGTGCAAGACAATGATGCTTAGGTAGTTTTCCATGCAAAATGTCCCAAACATTGATCCTTTTTGCCTTCTGCAGCCATCAGCCCTCATGAAATCCTGCCACCAGCCAGGTCTTGTGAACACTCACTTTACCAGCTTGAAAACCAGCATGGTCCTTGGCAAAGACCACTGGTTGTGGTCTGGTTCTACCACTGGTAAGTCTTGACATTCTCTATAGATATACCAGTATATATGTCCCCCACTTGTGCTTGGAGTTACTTTCTCAGTAGTAGAAAAGCTGCCTGAGAAACCTTTAACTTCTTAATGCTGTGATTTGCTGCAGGAGTTTCTTTGTTTTCTTTGGTTTGGTTGGTTTTCAAACTAGAAATCCTTGTTCCATTGTAAAAAAAAGACCAAGGGTGATACATGGTTGAGTTCCTTTGTGTAGGTTTTTATACAATAGACAGTAAATACTCTGCTCTAGGACAGATTGCTTAAGAAGGAAGAAAGTATTGCTTGTGCAACCAGTGTCCCCTCAAGTGCATGCCACAGGCTTCAGTGGAGAAGTCCTTGTGCAGATCACAAGGACTGACTAATATTGGAAGGTATTTTCTTTGGAAACAGGAGATGAGTTTTGAATTGTTCTTAAGTACTGAGGAACCTCAAATTTCCCCCTTCGTGTTCCTATTTCAAGCCAGCAGGATGAAGTTGTCTTTTAATGGCTTTCTACTTGATTTCCAATCTCACCTTCATTGCTTTTCCCAAGCTACCCCAAAACCCTTTCTCCTGTGGTCAGTAGAAATGGATTGGGAATTACATAGTCAATCTTGCTGGGAATTACCCAGTCAATCTTATTGGGAATTATAGTCAATCTTGTTCTCTAGCCCAAGATTTGGAGGGTGTGATGGCCAAACTCCTCTCAGACAGCACAAACAGATGAAATCTCTGAATGAAGCATTGACTTTTTTCCAATCCTGGAAGTCTTGACTGTGTAAGTCATGTTCACCAACACCACCAGACAATTATTTCCCACATTGTCCCCACTTTCCCTTACCTCAACAGGTTGTGTATCACCAAGGACAAAAACATGCAACATGTTCACATCTGGGTCTTTCTTGAATATGTTGGGCTTGGCATGGTGTTGGAAGTGACGATGGTTCCACCAGTTTGCAGAAGCACCCTGGGCAGATGGAAGAATAAGGAGTTAATCCATGGGAAAAGACAGTTCCTCTCCTGGTAGGTGTGTCCATTTATTTCTATCAACTAAACCAGTGTAACTCAGATTATGGTCCAACTGTTATTTGCTTTTGCACTAGTGCTAAGCAGCCAAGCTGTTGGTTGCTATGAGACTGTTGGTTTCATGGGATTTCATCTAGATTGAAAGACCAGGGAGTAAAAATACTCTGAGCTGCATGTCTTCCATGTGTGAAGAAGTTGTTATTAGTAGCTGAATCATGGTATCATGTAATTATTTAGGTTAGAAAAGACTTTTAAGATCATTGAGTCCAACCATTAACCCACCACTGCCAAGGCCACCACTATTGTTACACTGGTTTCCCTTTATTGCCTGTGCCTGTGAGGATCTGGGTGTTCTCCAACAGCTATGATTGTGTCTCCTATCATCTCTGCACAACAACTCCATGTGCAACAGGCACTAACTTCTCCCTCCTCTGTGCATCTGCTCAGTTTCCTACTTTAACATGGTCAAAGTGACTGCAGTTGTTCCCACAGTGACCTAGGTCCACAATGTTCTTTACCTTCAGGTGTCCAATGACAAACTTGTGGACAATGTGGTTCCAGGAAGACTTCTTAAAGACAGAGAGGTGGCCAAAATCATGTTGCAACCACCCAGCCTGGGCCTGGGATGAAGGGAAATCAAGTAGTTAGGACACTGTTTGAAATCAGAGTGAGTCACAAAAGGAAATGCAGATAGAAGTTGTGAGGGAGTTAATTGAAGTGAGAAGGTGAAGATCTCTGTTTTCATTCTGGAGGGAAACAGAATCATTTAGGTTGGAAAAGACCCTTAAGACCATCACATCCAACCATAAACTTAACACTACCAAGTCCACCAATATATGGAAAGGCCAAAGAGGTGGGAAAAATGTGGGATCCACAATTAACAGTGAGCAGGGGTGGCCAGAAGGCATCCCAGTAGCAAGGACATTGTGACTTTTTTTCATTGCTGTGAATGTTTTGCACTGGTAATTAGTCTAATATGAAAAGTTCATCACACATTGGCCTTCTCCTGAGCTATCTGCATAGCCAGTGTGCTCTGTGCCTACTGCTTCTCACCTGGGAAGTTGTAAGGATGCAGGCGAGGATGAGAGTTGTGATCCAACCAGTACCAAAGTAGGAAACCATTAACCAAGCCAAAACTTCCATTGCAAGAATATGGGCCAAGTAAAGAGAGAAGAACAAAGGATTTGCTCTGAACAAGTTCATGTCCTCTGCTGTCTTCCTCAGGGTCCGAAAATCCTCCACCAGCTGGGACTGCAAAACAGACATGCAAGACACAACCTGAAGCTTATAGATCAGTTGGAATGTGTCAGGAACCAAGGCCAAGCTTCATACTAATGACCCTGGCTGCTTCTCACATTGGTTGGCTACTCTAGAAGTAAGGAAGGACCTGCCTTCCATGTTCCCCCTTCTTCCAGCTTTGCAGAAACACCCTGCCTGTCCTGAGCCCACGTCCTGACCTTCTGCACCTTGAACTTGGGGAGCAATTCAAGCTGCTGCAGTGAATCAAGCTGGCTCCATGGAGAGTCCCATCAGCTGGTGACTCTCATCTGAATGAGCTTTCCAAGTATTAAAGAGGCAGGTGGAGAAGGAGATCAGTCACTCCCCTTACTCAGGCCTAATTCCAGAGCTCAGCAGATGGAGCACCCGATAACCAAGTGCACCCATTGTCATCTTTAATTCAGGAGGGGCATTCAGCAAGAGCAGCAGCAGGTCGAGGCAGGTTGACATCATCTCCTCTATTGTGGCTGCTACAGGCACATCCTAATCATGGCCAGGCACAAACAACAGGGCAGGATTGAGTTTCGTGGCAAGAGCCAGCCAGGCTGGGCACCTCTCCTGAATAATGAATGAACAGCCCATCCAGGGGGGACACGGAGCTGCCCTCGGGATGCTGAGGGGGTGGAAAAGGTGATTGGGCTTAAGGAAAGCCCCCAAAATGAGGTAGCTGGTTCACCTCACCCTTAGGTGCCACGGGTGGCACAAAGGTGGCTGCTCTGCAGAGCTTTGCTGGTGCTGGGCTCAGCAGGATAAGCCACTTTGAGCCTCGAGGAGGTGCTTCCCTGGGAGTTCATCTGCCAAACAGTGAGAGTCAGGGTTTACTGAGGTGCTGAGCAACTGCTTTGGAAGCCTCCTCAGACTTTTTTGCCCACTCCTCTCCTTCCCCAATAACAAGCAAGCCACGATGTGCTTTAGAGCTTGGTCACCAGAGAGGGAATAGCAGGAGGGACACTGGTCCCAAAGAGCTGGTGCATGTTTACCAGTTCACTGTCTCCTTTCCCATTTCCCTTTAGGATGGGATCAGTCCAGTCTGGGCCCCTGGAGTGGGTTCCTGCTGGATATGGGAGATGATTGCCATAGCTGGTGGCTCTGTGGGAAAGGAAAGGCTTGTGCAGCCAGGCTCAATGTGTTGTCTCTCTCCCACACACTTTTTAATCTATACTGGGATGTGCACGTGGAGGAGTTCAGTCACTGAGCACTTTTCTCCTAGTCTGGAGTTGCCTGTAGTGAGGAGACCTTTATTATCTGCCTCTGATCTGCAGGAGACATCCCACGAGGAAAAAAGTGGTGGAACATAAACCCATCATAAACCCCAGCTCAGCAAGAAATACTCACATTTTTATCTCGGTCCTGGCTGGGTTCTCCTGGAGCAAGCTCTCCAATAAGTAATGGCTTGAGAAACTTTCTCACCAAGGTGGGATTGATATGGAAGGCCTGGAATGCATCCTGGAGAGGAAATAGGAGTAACTGTCAATCCAGGAGTAAACTGTTGCTTCCTACTCAATGTGTTGTTGTCATCCACCTCCACCACTTTCCTTCTCTGCAGGAAAGAGGGATGCCAGACTGGCTGCCACCCCTGTGATCCCTCTTCAGTGCAGGGCTTTTACTAGAGGCTGATGAATTTGTTTATCCAGTATCGTGCAAATGGTGAGATCTGGGATGTTATGGAGACATATGGTGAAAGGCACCTCAAGAAATGTTTTTTTTCTAAGCAGCTAAATGCTTCAATCCTGTTAATTCCTTGAGAAGGCAGGCAGAGAGGAATTTGTGCAAATCCCCTCGAGGATATAAATACCCATTGAAAGTCTGCTGCCTGAAGGTAAGTCAAGAGAGGAGGTGATTGTGGTGACTGAGTGTGGAGATGAGCACAGATACAAACAAATATTACTGGGTGTTTTGGCCAAACCAGCACTGATACAACAGAGGAAAAATGGTGACTTCATCTTGGACACTGCCTCTCTCTTTTTGCTGTCAGATGAGTGCTACCTGAACTCTGCTTTATCCTCTATAAGCAATTCTCTCTCCAAGCAAGTCCACATAAAATGTCTTAGAAAAGAACCAACCTGAAGAACTTTTAAGTTTCAAGTGCTTGGTATCAAACTTTACAGTGATTAGGACCCCAATCAGAGGCACCTACATTAAAAAGCAATTATATTCATTACTCTGAACTAGGTTAAGGAGTTTGTCTTGAAGAGCTGATAAGAAATCTTATCACATACCTTGATAATTGTCATTTCTACCACGCTGCTTGTCCCTACAGGAGACCCATTAATCTTTTGAGAGATTGCCTGTAAACTTTCTATTCCATACGTGCCTTGAATGTTGGGTTCATTTTACTAAGTCTTTTCAACATCTTAACAGACAGAAATAGCCTGTAAAGTTTCAGCAGCAGAATTTAACTGAGGGATGAAACTCAGTGTTGATGAAAGTTGTGACAGAAATCCTACCCCCATATAGTCCTAAAGCTGGAAAGCCAGCTGGATTATGATTCTTCTTGCACATTTTCAGGACTTCTAATGCCTTGTTTGTAGAGTCTTTTTGATCCTGGTATTCCTGAGTTTGCCTGGTTCTTTTTCTCTGCTCCTTCCCCTTTTCAGATGTTTTTATCTACCTATGTCCTACAGACACCTGATGGGAGCACATATTTGATGCATCTGATCAAGATGAAGATCTTGGACACTTCTTCTCTCTGCCATGAGCTGAGCATCATGGAAGCTTCTCAGGTAGGTGTCTTGTGAGCATCCTGAGATGAATTAGCTGACACATCACCCAGCAGGGGATCTTTAGAATGGCCTGGAATAGATGTGGAGCTCAGTGAGTGTGTCCATGGGCAGCTTGTGGTAGATGGACACCCATGACCCATCTAGAGGATGGGTCCAAGCTTGAAGGACAAGATGCTGAGGATCCTTTGGTGCACAATTGCTGGACTGGAGGTCCTAAATACACGTGGTGCTAAGGAGAATCTGAGAAAGATGGAAGCCATGTACAAGCTAACAATATAAGTGTGATAAACTGAATTGTTATCATTGCCTTTTCCTCCTCCTAAACAATTCCAGTTGTCACACCTTGCAACACCCACTGAAACCTGTCAGTTAAACCTTGATGGGGTGAAGCCAAGACTTTCTCACCCTGAATGAGGTTTTGGCAGCAAACTGTTATTCACCACAGGGAAGCTGGAAACCAAGAACCAATTCTGTTGTAGTGCTCAGAGGGGTGCTGAAGTTTCAGAGCATTCTCAAGACCAGTGGAGTGTGCTCTGAGTGGGTGATATGTATGTTGGGGAGGGGGGGGAAGAGGTGGGAATAGGACCAGCAGTAGGAAAATCCCAACCCTGTGCTTCAGTCTCCCTTGTGAGGATTGGAGACATGCATCAGCAGATGCTTTCTGGTTTTTAGTGGCAATACTGGAGTTAAACTCTTGGGGATCAGAGGGAAATTCCTCTGCTTTCAGCAAGCCCTTGTTTAAACAGCTGAAAGCAAAACCTGGCTCATCTTTTTGAGAGAGAAAGCTATTTATTCAGAGGATTTCTTGGAAAGGGACAGGGGCACCACTCAGTGCTGCAAGGCAGAGCGTGGGAAAAAAACCCACGGAGCACAGGGAAATTGATGGAGAGGAAAATACAGGTTGGTTATTCTCTCCTGGTAATTCTGCCACACACACAGAGCCTCCTCCTCTTCTCTAAGGTGTTAAGAGCCGCGGGAGGTGAACAGTTAATGTTAGGCTCGGTCTCCTCTGCCGCTTACCATGCACATATTCGGGAAAGCTTCAACGTTATTAACTCGGGGCTGATGCTCAGCGGAGAGAACGGGCTCTTGGAGGGAATCCCCCCGGCACCAGCCTGTCCCCGAGGCTCAGTTTGTTCCTTTTGCAATATTTTTGGTTGCTTGGGTATGTTTTGTTCCTTGTTTTTAAGGTGCTGAAACACGAGAGGTAGCCCGGCCCGGTTAGCAAGTGCGGGAGCAGCAAATAATTTGGGGTTTGCTTTGGGTTTTTCTGTAGAAACCTGTAACTAAATTCTCCAGAGACTTCTCTCCTGGGGAAAAACCTAAAAAGCTCCTTGTTTTAAAGCCTCACCCTCCTCACAGAAGCGGCTCTGAAACGCAGCCTGGCCTCTCTTTAACCCTTTCTGGTGCTCGGCTGCCGTGACTCTGCAGGTCACAAGCTGGAGAGGGGGAAGACTTTGGAACACCTTGCTCGTGAATTCTCAGCTCCAGGCACAGCACAGACAAGAGACAAAAGACAAAACAGCGGGATTTAAGCAGAGCCGAGCAATCCCTCCCAAGCAATCCTGCAGATGCTGCCAATTGCCTCGAACGGGCTTGATGGCCGAGGATGCTCCTAAAAGCAGCGAAAAGAGATGAGCTGGGTGCGCGGGCAAGTGGGAAGAGAGATGGGGAAGAGGGAGGCAGGGATCTGGCTCTCGGTGACCACCAGGAAGGCAATGACCTGTCAGAGGTTGCTGGTGAGTGCTGGGGGGGAGCAGCCCGTGTGGGGCTGGGTGGGGGTCCTTACCGTGGCATCTTCGCCGGCGCAGTGGCTGATCACTCGGTGACCCCCCGGGTGTCTGTTTGCCCACTTGGTGATATTATAAACCTTGCGTTCTATCACCAGCCACTTGTCCGTCCTCAGGTTGTGCTTCTGGATCTCTTCCCAGGTGTAGAAGCGGAGCTGAGCCTCCGGCTCCCCCGACTCCCCTCCTTTCTCACCCCCTTTCCCCATGGGGCCAACTTGCTTCCTTTGTCTTCTTGCCCAAGG